>JAVVLW010002546.1:0-25000 GCA_034401795.1 Chaetoderma sp. LZ-2023a | reverse complement strand
TCCATGTTCCAGGCTTTGGCCACAAATGCCAAGTAATTCTATCTATCTCAAATGACGGTCCCGTTACTGACCGTACCGCAACCACATACAACATCACCAGGGTGAGACACATTTTACAAAAGCATTTGAAAAGCGCATATAGGTTTACAATGGGGATAAGGAGACGGATATCCAACTATAGTGACCTTCCCGTGACGGCATGGTGGGTTCCAAGACCGCACCCAGTCACTGTAAAGAGTTAGAAGGAGATCCATGTCCCGTCTGTCACCTGACGTGATGAGGACTGATCATGTAGGATCCGTTCTCGGGGACTAATCATTTTACCTGTCATTAAGGTTATGTTATAGATATGCCCAGAGATGCACTGCTTGCCGGTTAAAATAATATAATGTTTTCGCAGTGCTCCCTACTTTGGCATGGATATCTATGCTAACTGGTATCTGAAGATACTGGGGGAGTGTATGCAGAATCGCCACTTTAGTCTTCACCGCTCAGAAACCTCGATAGTTTCCAGAGTTGGATCGCACCAACGTATTGAAGGGAGGTCCAGACAATTATAAGCGCTACGGCTGGAGGAATGTAGGAAAAAACAATCGCTCATATATTAATAAGGAGGCCCTAAGATAACTGGCCAATTTATACTACCTAACCGGTGTGCAGTGTTACATATCTGTTACATCCGGAAAAAAGGGTTATACAAATGTCTCCTAAGGAGCAACCGTTCCTAACTACTTCTAAGCCTATCCTATCGAGCTAGAATAGCCAGGTTTAGTCGATCTCATGTCAGGTTCGCACAATGAGAACCTGAACAGTGACCTCAGTGAAAAAGTGATGCTGGGGGAAAAGGATGATGCGGTGTTATTGTTGCTGTACATTGTAGCCTAGCGTACTGCAGTCCTAGTATTTTATATAAAATAAACAAAACAAGTAACTAGGATGGCTACTGCCATATACACAACTAACTATCACAGAACTGACAATAATTAAGGTCACCTGACCTTACGGTGATTATTAGTCATCAGCACAAAACAGGAATAATATATACGGTAAAAGAATAAACTATAAAATGCGGTCTCAGACGAGCGGTTGGTACCTATTAGTCATCAGTACCTATAAATGCGAAAATACAATGATATAAAAATACAGTTGGATGAGTACCTATTAGTCATCGGTACGGAAAAAGTTCATAGATCACGGCAAACGATACGTTCCTGATGGGGAATGTGGGATGGCTCGATTCTGTAGCAGCTGGGCTGATTCCGAAGGTGAACTGTTGATGCAGCTCATTCTCAAGAACGGTGAAGAAGAACGATTGCGGTTGAAGATGTCTACCAGATAGTCATATTAATTTAAGCAGTGTAGTAAAAGGTTCCATACCATCACGGATGTTGAAAATGCCCTGTAGTAATGAAGGGCTACTGTTAAATGTTAAATAATGATGCATGTGCATCTTCCGTGTACACAGTACATGATGCACCGCATAGCTCGTGCAACACACCAGGCAAAATCCCACTAGACTAAGGTCTAAAAGTTAAACATTACACACAATACATTGCACAGCGTTTGATGACCACTTTTCGGCGTGGTTTGGCAGATCTTACGAGTTGTCCATCAAGAATCACCACTCGTTCCATATACTACAAGTTCTTACATTGGGGCCGCAAGGCCCATTTACAGGAAGGCTCCTCTGTTGTTGTTGGAAGTGAGGGCTTCTTCTTTTCGTTTAGCTTAGATGCCCCCGGGAATTGTCCTCCAGAGAGCATTCAAAAGATTAGATGCGGATAGGAAGGTTGCGGGCCAGAGATATCAAGATCTCTAAGCCTGCCGGCTCCACTGTGGTTAGGATAAAACCCGATTCAGCAGGCAGGTATCGGCGTCCTGCAACTCTCCAGCCACACAACCTTCCACCTTCTCTCTCGACGATGTATGGCTCTTGATTCTCAGTTCTTCGCTCCTTTTATACTCCTCATGATGTCGTAGCTGGAACGCTCCGCCAATCAACGAGCGATCTGTGGCCAATCAGCATGTGATCCGGAAGGGCAAGGATATTATCACATGATAATCATCCTCCCCATTCAATTAGTACATAGACACGCTTATGACGCTTTCAATATTTTTAGCAGGAACCAAGAATGACGAGAATAACACAATTCAAAGGGATTACATGTACAAACTAAGTACATTTTAATTTGCATTCTCTCCCAACGCTGACACGCGTTGTAAGGGAAGGTCTGACATGCGTACATGCGCGCTACACGATCTTACGGACGTAGTAATTTTTGGAACCTCTCTCATACAGCTTTATATACGTGTACTATCCTGCTAAGGGGGTGGGAGTGAGGGGTGGGGGGGGGCGTGCTCAGAACGTACCCGGAGCGGTCGTGCCGTACCCAGCCAAGCTGGAAAGGTCCATACCCATCCAGTCGATCCGTGCCACACCACCCCCTCCTAGTTTGACACCCGTGGCAAATGATACCGCCATGTAGATCGAGGGCACGGGAGCACGCTAGGTGAGAATTAGAGGCTTCTCAAACATAGCTGAGAGGAATAGTAACGCGAGAAGCGCGTAGTTTACGGAGAAGAGCACATAGAGGTGTGAAAGATATTTGGGAGAGAGGCATACCTTTTGAATGATTTTTGACCTGGTATATATTCCCAGGCCTTTTCTTTTTTTTTCTTTTGATATTGTGGTGCGTGTTCTTTTATTTATTTTAATACATTGATTTTGCTAAAAGCAATAGATCTTTTGCTATATACATATGACAATGAACACAGTAAATACATATGCATGCCGATAGATGAGGGCATGCATACAGTGTGGCCAATTATGGCGGGTCCGCGTGGATAGCTCTCGCCATCCACAAGTATGTCGCGTTATGCTAAAACGAAAAGAAAATTTATAATAAGAGAAGTATGATAATAATGTTTAAAAAGGTCTATCAGGCGGCCCCAGCACTAGTTGGGATGGCATGATAATTAAAAGACATATTCGCTGCGGTATGCTGCATACCTACATCACATAAGGTGTATTTACAGCATAGGAATCTGCAGCGATTTATTTGTGTGAGACACAGCTATGCAGCATGTTGCGTAGCTGTGTAGGATGACTGTGGTCAGCCTTGGGACGGGTTTCAATTTTAAGAAAACGTATAATAATAAGAAAAAGGATTTCAAAAATAAAGAAACACAATTGTTCGATCTTCCGCACACCTAATCATACATTCTGCTGCATCCATGACAATAGTGGCTACAGGTGTTTGCCAAAAAGTTACCCCAGCGTGTTTGGGTGTCACGATCTGAGGAAGCTGGTCGTGGGGAATGATCCGCTGGCGCTGATATACTGTTGCTTTTAATAATGTTCTCTGCACTAGTGTCTGAAGAGTTGCGGAGAAATTTAACACATGCGGTGGCGGTGATGAGGCTGGAGGCTCTGACGATTATGGTAGCGGTGTTGGTAGTCATCACTGTGGTGGTCGCGGTGGTGGTGCGGTGTGTGCTGTTGGTCAGTAGTGGAATGCTGCTAGGATGCTACGGGATGCGGTTTCTGTTGTTGCTGAAAGTTTACAGATTTTCGTGGCCTGGGTTAATCTACTTGTGGATGTACGAGGTACCCCTCAGATGTCTTGTTGATGCACGAAGCGACGTTTCCCCGAGTATGGTCTGTCGGGCGTGGTAACTTTTCTGATGGCAGGATCTAGAGGTGCGGTAGTGCTGCCCGTGGTTGTCATTGTACTGATGCTGTGTATAGCCGTGCTGGTCTCAATGAAGCTGATTTCCTCGTCGATCATTAAACCTGCTGGTGAAATAGAACAGTCTGAAAGACTAGGTAAAGGATCACTAACTGGCAATGGCACTGCTATAACTACCGATATAGGCTGACCGATCGTGGATGCTGATGGTGTTGCGGTGGTGCGTGCTGTCGGTGTGGTCACTGCAGGTGCTGCCGGTGCGGATACCGTAGTTGATGCTAATACCGAAACTGCGGGTGCTGCCAGTGCTGTTATTGAAGGTGCTTCCAGTGATGTGGTGATGGTTCCTGCGGTGGTGGTGATGACTGACCGTGTTGCTGTTGGGGTTTTTTTGGGTTTTTTAATTCAAAATAAGTAAGAAAACAACAGAATTTGGTTTGCGACACGAAAATGGCCTAATGCCTGATTTTCCCTGGTGTCGAGTTTGGAGGGAAGATGAAATTTCAGTGCGCACTTTCCTCCTTGTATAGTGTATGATGATGTCACAGGAGGGTGGATGACCACGCCCGAAGTTCCTGGCTGATTCGGCCGTACACGTGTACGGCCTTTTGGAACTTTAATTTTCCTGGAGTCCAATTGTATATTCCGTTCATAGGATTGTAGTATATTCATAGTTCCGTTACCTAAATTCGATTGTTATTTTATCCATGATCCTAACCATATTATCATTACTATCTGGCAACACTGTTTTGTGTAGAATGATACGAATATGATCGCCTCCATGTAGAGTTTGGTATGAACAATAAAGTACGCCGTATGTCATATATTTAGCCTTCATGTGTTTGAATTACCCACATAAATATAGATCAAGATATTACAAGGAGTAAGGTAAATATAAATATAAGAAGGAAGCATAGCTGCTTTCATCTTCATTCCAGGGGAAATCAGGTCTCCGATCAACATTAAAATCCGGAACTACTTATTCCTGTGGACGCTCACCTTTTAATTAGTGTGACACGGTTTTCAAGTTAGATGTTTATAAACTCGCCTGTTCAAATTTCAGGCTGGAACGTCCTATGGGGTGTGGGAGAGCGTGATTATGCCAGCAGTCTTGACCCCAACTCATCACCTCTCGCCTGCTCCATCACGTTGTGGTAGCCACATGGGAGGGCGATTCTCTTGTTTATAGCCTTTGATCTAATTTACCGGGAAAACAGGAGTGGTAATCACGTGATTCTTGTTTTGAAAGCATGTGGTTGATCGGAAACTTAGATGGCTTTGTTTTCGTGACGAGAATTGTTGTTGTTGACTAGGCATATTTGATGTGAAAAATGGAAGTATATAGCCGTTTCATTACCCTATTCCTTAGAACAGCGTCCCTTTTTATGCGTGTGATCTCACTAGCGCCTCCTTTCGTGTGAGGTGTTTTTATTCCAGCCTGTGTTGATTCTCGGCTGGAATATGTAGGTAAGAGAATATTTGAAATTCTCTGTGATGTTATACTGTCTAAGTTTTGACACCACTTTGCCGGCCCGCATGCTAATGATTTGTATACGCGGTAGAACAGTGATGTTCTCAATCAAAAATTAAGACAGTAAAGTTGCCTATAACCCAATGTCTGGTTTATACAGATCCATGCTTGTGGACGCCAAGTCTACTGACCCCGCCAAGCTGGACTGTATTTTCCGGGTGGGTAGACCGCCAAGCATCCTCCTTTGTGGGTAGGACTAGTCTCACCACACCTAGACCAAACTTAATTGTTACAGTAAAACTCGGAAAATGCGTGCGTCAGTTGTACAGTTTTACAATGCCGTCGTATGGAGATTGGGGAGCAGTCATCCTCAGTGTCTGTGTCTCTGTCGTGTTGGTGAAGTTGATTGATACGCACGGCTGTTTATCTGTGGATGAATCTTGTACTGTCGTGAAGTGTCATTAAAGCTTAATCGCAGTTATGGTGAAGGGATGGGCACTGCGTGTTTGCAGTGACATCTTTATCGGACATTGATTGTATTCTCTCTGTAAAGGCCGAACCTTTTAACGGGCGGGACAGAGGCACTTAGAGCGAGGATGACCAATACGGGTGCTGTCGTAACTTGAATCAGACCATTGTCGAATTTCACTTTCTGCGCCTCTCGTACTAGCTACCAACGACAGACTGTGGTCATCCGACTCTTTTAATAAAAAAGTCTGTTATTACGTGTAAATGAGATATTTATTTTTAGCTGTTTTAGTATATCGCTTCCAAGAGGTGAGGATGTCCTGGTAGCGTGTGGTGTTGATGGCTGCGATGTTTCCCTCCTCACCATATGATCAGTTTTCCGTATACTGCGGTGGGGAGGGGGTGCTTCCGGAAAATGTTGACTTGTTCTGATGATGGTAGTGTTCTGCTGTAGGGAAGTCGGGATGGTGTGTGATGCTGGCGTAGTGTGCAGTGGGCACATCCAGGTTTCCCAGCTGGGTAATGCCGAGTCTGTTGCTTTGTGGAAAAGTAGGTTTGCGGTTGGTGGTGAACTCACTGCACTCATGCGGTAGGGAATGTTGCGGCATATGTGTCTCTAACTTTTCCTGTTACAAAAGTTAGGTGCATGCTGCTATATTGTTGGTAATGTTCCGACTGCTCACAGTGGTAGGGCGGTTGTGCTCGGGGTTGCCCTTTGGATGGGGATGGACATCTCCCGTTACACTTGTAATGTCTGAACTCGGTGCGGAGATGAGGGATGCCAGTTGGAGTGGGGTGGTGTTGACAATGGATGTGGTGCAACTTGGAGGTGGTGGGGGGGGGGCGTCCAGCTTTTTGTGGGCTTGGAAGGGAAGTGCACCGATTTGTGCGGGTTTCCTGTTGTTGAGAACAGCACAAGGTCTCATCTAACCTCTTCAATTCCATGCTATTTATTACATGTTCCACCCACAGGAAGCATAGTCCGGGATTACCTCAGCCTCTGCTTGTGGCAACTCTATAATTGGGGTAATAGCATGAAGTGGGTGGGAGTGGGAAGAGGTCAGAGGAACAACTGTTCCATCCTTCCCCTTGGACAGCACAAAGGGAAAAGCCTTCAGATACAACTTCCCAGATCGTGTAGACCCGCGCTAAGGAGGGAGAGGGCGAGTACATATCTCGTCATCGTCCCCAGCATTAGTCATCCATTCACCGAATTCATGGCTTGGTAGGAGAAGGGTCGAACTGGCACCGCTCAGGACTAACATTGGGAGTACTTGCTTCCATAGAAACATCCGTCTGGGTACCAGTGCTACGTGGAATGCCCAGCCGACCTCTGGTACTGGGTCGTCACTATCACAAGGTTTAAGTCGATCGAAGTCGATGACTGAGGTCAGGCCATTTGAGATACGGATATGGTAGGTCACGTCCGACTTCTTACCTACCACCACATAGAGGCCTTTCCACTGGTAACTCAGTTTACTTGGCACGTTTGCAGAACCTCGCGTATTGCGAACCCACACCATGTTTCCTGCCTCATACGGGTATCCATGCACTTGTCTGTCATGCCACGTTTTCTGACGCTGGTGTGCAGTTGATAGTGATTTTCTTACTAACTCATGGGCCTGTTCTATCCTTTGCCAAATGAGCCCTACGTAAAGAGAGGATGAATTTCTCTCTCCTGGTATTCTGGGTATGGCCAGATCTAAGGGCAGAGCTAATTCATGGCCCAAGATAAACCGAGCAGGGGTATAACCCATGCTGGAATCTATTGAAGTGTGGTATGCCATAAGCACATATGGGAGTAATAAATCCCAATCGCGACAATCAAGGTGTGTTCCCTTAGTCAGCATCACTGTGAGAGTTCGGTTGAATCTCTCTACCATCCCGTCACTGCGTGGATGGTATGGCGTGGTGCACGTTTTGACTATGTGGAACAATTTGCAGAGCTCAGAGATCAGCTGGCTCTCAAAATTACTTCCTTGCTCGGAGTGAAGTTCATAGGGCATACCGAATATCTGGCATGTCTGTGCGTCTGTTGCCTGTTCGTGAGCGACTCTCTCCGTATCCCACTCTGCACAATTTAGCTCGGAGAATACCAGAGATGGCTGTGTTGTATGTGTCACGGCGGTGGCCACTTCATGTTCACCCTCGAGCCCGATTCTGCTCAAGGCATCATCATTTCCATCACTAATGCTTAGTTCATACTTTCCGACGCTGCTGTCCCACAGTATGCTGCACAGCATTTGTTGCTTGAGCGTTCATACTTGCCTTGATTTATAACTGCGTTTTTTGTTTGACGTGCGTGTTCAACTGCAAGCAAATGTACGTTATATAGGTTTATACTTTCAGTGTGCAGGCTACAGCATGGAAGCTTTAGGTGATATGTATGATTTGTATAAACTATATAAAAAGTACAATCAGAGGCGTAATCGTAGAACACTAAATGAGTCAAGAGAAGAAAAAGGGGAATAACGCGTTTTGGTTCAGGATATGCACGAATTAGATGAAAACATTTATTTTCAGTCTTTTGGCATGAGCAATGAGAGATTATATGCACTTCTGTGTCTTGTAGGCCCTCTCATGCAACACGATTCAACCCATCGATATCCCGTGACACCAGCTGAAAGGGTATCGTTAACATTGAGGATATTGGCTACTTGAGAATCCCAGCAGTCTATGACACACACCTATCGCCTTGGGAAAGTGGTTGTGAATAAAATATTCCATGAAACATGCCAAGCTGTGTATGTTGAGGGGTGGGGGTGGGGGTGTACGTCTGATGGCGCTATATATTATGCAATGTATGTCATGCACATCGATAGTGCTTTCCATAGGATCAAGAGGAAACTCATCAGATCATAATATTGTTTACCGCATGATGCTCCACTACAACCTAACCTTGCTTGATTTTTGGCCCGGCCATACGCATCCCTGAGCTATTTCCATAATTTGCGACATGACTGCTGGACGTTGCTCAATGTGGCAGCAATTTCTGACCAGGCATTGTTGAGAGATTCCATATCATATCACGGTGCTCTTGTGTCCAGTGAATAATTGTATATAAATTCGTACTTTTGAACTTCAAGGATAAGATGTTGTTCGTCCATGATGTCTACCCACTTCACTTGGGACAATGTAAAATGTTGGATTGAACCAACATACTAGCGATGCATAGAGTTGCTACATGCTGTATCTCGCAAAATCGTGCATGAAATGCTCGCATTTGGTACTTTCACGCCCGTAATTTGTCGCTACACACATGTCATCAGATCGTTGTGAGAAGACTGCTGCCCTGCATGCTGCTAGGCAAAAGCAGCAGAAGTGTAAACCCTCCTTAATTGTCACCTAGTCAACGCATATGGTCCAACTATCGAAAAAGCCAAAGAGAATCCAGCAATATTAGATTCCTTCTATACAGAAGTTAGCTCCGCCATTACAATCCCAGTTAGAGGGCAACTGTTCGTGTGTGGAGATTTCAACTCCAAGCTGGGTAAACTCCGAATTGCGTACAAAAGTTCAGGACTTGGTCTATACATGGGATTGTATGGAGAGAGCACACGCAACAGCAATGGGGATGCACTGGTGGCATTCCTTAGTTCCAATGACCTATTTGCCACAAATACAGCTTTCAAACACCCATGTCGTCAACGGAAAACATGGACTGGACACATTGCTGATCGCAAAGCCTCAAAAGGTTCTAAGACTACAACAGCTGTCTTCAACCAAATAGACTTCATACTGTGCAAGATGTAAGCAAAGCCCCTACTTCGGAATGCTCGTTCCTATGGAGACACAGACCTCAATTCTGACAACAAGCCAGTCATTACACACCTTCAGATGAACGATCTCTACCTAATGTATAAACGCCATACCAGACAAGAGGGTAGTGTTACCTACATGCTACCCAAGCTCATCAGCGACACTGACACGCAAATAAGCCCTTAGGGAGCAGATAGCTAACATCGACGTCAGCTCCGATCCAAACGAAGCCCTAACCAAAATACTGAAATCTATGCAAGCATCAGCTACCAGCACCATATGTGTTCCTAAAAACAATTGAACTATGTATAGTGACGACCCTCTAGTAGTAAAACTGTCAGCAGAGCAGAAAAGCGTTATGGCTGTGCATCTATCAAAGTGGACAAAGTGAAGGCCTCACCAAGCTACGCTGAGAGCACAATAGCATTCTCCTTCGATCAATACATACTATTACATTACTTATTGATAACAGCACCCTTGGGTCTGTTGCCTAAGAGTCTTCTGACTTGACAAGCTCTTACCGGTTCCTGGAACCAGGTACCCGCTCCCCAACAAATGGGTACCGGCTACCATGGACCGATCACTTTTGTTTGCATAACAACAAGTGTCATGCCTTTCTTCTGTGCAGTGAAAATCTAAGTTTTACTTGTCTTTTTCTGTGCTTCTGTGCCTTATTCTGTAACTGGATTTAATTGAATTACTAATGGAGAACGCCACCGACTTCCAGGTTGTATTGTTCTAGCTGTAATCTAGTTATAGTGGAGACTTTGTCTCTAAATTTTCATATGTGTTGTATGTTCCATTTTCTGACCCCAGAACTGGGAAGTATGAGACAACGAAAAATTCCGATTATGATCGCCTCCTTTAAACCCCAACGGCAATTTGGCAGTGATATGAAATATTTTTATCAGTGGAATTCACGGTTTTTATTACTGTGGCTCGACCGTGTTCTACAGCAGTAGCGTTAATTCATTCTGTTCTTTTCCTACTCGTGTCGTTTTGTCATTCGTCTGTGTAGCATAATTTCGGAAATGATTCTTAAATTTACCGCGAATGTCTTCGATATGGTTCCTGGTTCATTTATACATCCTGCAGGATCAATTTATGAGTGTTTGTTGGCCCTTAAACGTTCTTATCTCCAGCTTACGCGATCTTGGTTGTAACGTTTTTGGGTGTTGGGTGCTGGAGGGTTAACTTATAATTTATTGTCAAACTATTTGAAAATTCTTTGTCTGCCTTCCATGCTGTGTTGAATCACTTATTTATTGTAGCCTTGTGCTTGTCTTATAGGCCAAGCTCACTCCTCCGTCCTGTGCCAATTACCATAAGTTTGTCAAGGTCGCATTCAAGGACCATGTCTGTTTCCGTTGTGCCAAGTGTAATGTCGATGACCGATGTGAAGTATGTTCAGTGTGGCCCGTCGAATTGATGGTCAAGTTCCTTTCCCAGAAGGAATTGGCTGGGACTGGAAAAAAATTGGGAAGCGCCTGTTTCGGTCCATGTTGGTGCTTCCCGTCCGCAGTCAGAAGGCTTGGAGTTGGCACCCTCTGCGTGGTTCGGGCCCACTAAGCAAGGCTTAAAGCATAGCGTCCTTCCTACACTGGTGTCTTCTCTGATCCCAAAGACTGTGCGTACCCTCTTCCCATACATGGTATGGACCCTGTCCTTGGACAGGGTTCTGGACTGGCTATCGGGGTTGCCAGCTTGTATGGCCCTCAGGTGGTCGCGATAGCTGGTCCATCAGGTATGGGAGTCGTCTTCCAAGATGGCTCCAGTGTGCCCTCATACAATGATGACTCTTCGGAGTCTGAGGATGAGGATGTCATGGAGGAGAGATTGTTGCGGCCCGAGATACCGCGGATGGAGTGTATGGAGGTCGATTCCATGCTGGACAGAACCGTCCTCCATTTATTTGGCTTAGCACAAGCCATGGCAGCCGCTCTGCCCGTGGTTGCGACCACACCGGTTCCCAGCACCCGTCCAGTGGTGGTTGGTTTGCCACCAACTGACACGGTGACGGGTGTTGCTGGCCAGGCGTGGTACTCACCTATCATGCCTAAGCTGGAGGCCAGACACGGGGTGTTGCTGGCGCCCATGTACAGCCTTGGAACCGTCGAGGGTCTGCATGGTTTTCCGTGTGGACCTACACCATGGAACACATTGTTGTATGGGGTGGTGGCAGAACCCCATGGTACCAGTGTTCTTGGCTATCCAGCTGTGGTTCCGGGAGGCCGGGAGGCCGCTATTGGTAGACACGTAGGCACATCAAAGGGGATGCGTTTACGGGGGTGTCCTCCTCAGAGTCGGACTGGAGTGATGCCTTGACATGGCTAGGCATGGTTGATCTGTCCGTGGTATCGACCACATCTGAGGACGACATGCCCCGTCTGTCAATGGCAGCCATTCGGACGGGGGGTCTTGCCCGCAGCTAGGTTCCAGTCCATAGTACTGGATCCAAAGTTCAAAGATTAGTTGGAGACGATTTATGCCAAAGAACTATCTTCGAAGATCCAGCTCCCCACGGCCTCTACGGAGGTGCGAGCAAGGTACCATATTCCAAGGGAAGAATACGAGCACTATGGTACGGTACCAATGGGCATGGAGGACGACCGTTGGGTCGTGGGAGTCCCTAGTGCCGGAGCTGGTGGCCCCACTCAGAGACTAGTGGATAGGAACCAGGCGCACTCAGCAGAACTCCTGGCCCTATGCGATGAGGGTGTGAGGGCAGAAATGAATGCTGTCAACCACTCCTATCGTTTGCTTCAGTTGGTGTGGACTGAAGCAGGGGCAGGCCACCCTGTACCACCTGCAATGCTTTCCTGCGTCAATGATGGCCTTGTGCTGTCAATGGACGCGCTGGCATGGGTACATGCGTGTGCTACCAAGTCGAGGAGACAGATGGTCCTAGACCATATGCGTCCAGCTGTGGCCATCATGGACCGGATACTTGGAACTCGTCTGAATGGACCGAACATCTTTGGTGGCCAAGTGCTGGCAATCTTAGAAGATTCGGCTAACATTGCGCAAAGTCGACTGGCGGTGAACATGTAGCTAGAGCTGGTGTGGCAAGTGAATGCACTAGGATCCGAATCCAAACCACCAGTCGCACAGATGGTCTCCAAGAAGCAGGCAGAAAAAAAGGGCAAGGCAAAAGCCATGCCCGCTTCTAATGTTCTTGCTTGGCCTTCTCAATTGCCTGTGGCTAAGAAGACGAGGAAGGTTGGTGAGACTCATGCCCACCCTAGTGGCGGCCCTGATTGAGAGGGTAATTCCTCCAAGAGTGGAAAGAATGGAGCAGATCGTACCTGAGGGCATGATGGCTCCCTTCGCATCCTTCTGGACCGCACCTGTGTGACAGGAACAGCGGTGCTAGTCAGACCAGTCAAGCAGAGACCAAAATGGTTCTCTCGCTCCTTCGTTAAGAGGAGTGCGGTGGGACGGGTGAGTGGATCACAAGCCAGACACGCCTACAATGGGTGAAAGGCTCATGCGTTTCGCCGAGGCTTGGCGAGGTTTGACGTCAGATAGTCTGGTCCTGGGATGAATATCTTAGGGACACAGGCCAGAGTAGTGGGACATCCCTCCACAAAATCTGTCTTTGGCACCAGTCTGGACTGCCATACCAAGGGAGCAAGACAAGTTAGAGGTCATTCAAAATGAAGTGTCAGGCTTGCTTCTGACATGTTCCTTGTCCCCAAGAGCACATGGGGTGAAGACCCGTACTAAAACTCAGGCCATTGAATTGGTTTATCTATACGCCTCGGTTCAAAATGGAAACACCATGGACGGTAATGGCTGGATTGAGGAAAGGAATGTGGTGTGTGTCAATCGATCTGAAAGATGCATATTTCCACATTCCAATGAACAGGGGTTGTCACAGGTTTATGAGATTCGCGTTTCAGAATCATGTTTGGGAGTTTGCAGTCCTCCCGTTTGGCCTGTCGACAGCTCCAATGGTTTTTACCAGAGTGGTCCTAGCGGTGACAGCATTTCTCAGAAAAGAGAACGTGGCACTTCACACCTACATAGACGATTGGCTTATCAAGGCGGACACACCAGCCAGATTAGAGGTGGATAATGCTCTGACTCTGAAATTGCTTTCAGAGCTAGGCTGGATAGTCAACAAGGAGAAATCCGAGTTGAGACCAACTCAACAGTTCGTTTATTTTGGGATGCGAATCGATCTCAATGAAGGAAGGGTATGCCCATCAGAGCCCAGTGTAGAGTCTCTGAAAGCCTAAAGAGCTTTCGATTGGGAAACCACACTAGCCAACAGGGATAGTCCAGAGGTGGCCCAGTTAAACGTGATGGTTAAGGGAATAAGCAATCTCCGACCGAGACAATCGGTAGTGATTCCAGCCTGGAGTCATTCTTTGGTGCTTAATGTGCTAACCAAGCACCCTTTCGAACCCTTGGGTTCAGTTAGTCTAAAGCATCTGACTCTTAAGGCGGTATTTCTATTGGCAGCTTCCTCAGCTAGAAGGCGCAGTGAGATCCATGCACTTTCAGCAGAGAGGGGTCGTTTTATTGTTTCTGGAGTGGGTCTGCGACTGCTTCCAAGAGCAGAATTTATGTCAAAGAACCAATCTTTGAGATATCCCGTCAAACCGACCATAATACCAAATTACCCAGATTTGATCGTGATGCCAGGGCCTTGTAGACGGTCCATGCTTTGACCAAGCACAAGAAACGGACGGAGTCTCTACGGTCAAATGATAGACATCTGTGGATCTGCCATAAGAAGCCTTATGGTGCCGCATCCATAGATGCTATCTCTCGTTGGGTAGTCGAATGCATTCAGACTACCCACGAGATTGCGACCGGTCACCAGGTGCAATGTGCTAGGGCTCACGATGTCAGGGGAATAGCCTCCTCGACTGCCCTATTCAATGGTGTCTCGTTAGAGGACATCATGGCCATTGCACAATGGCACTGTGAGTCCTCTCTCACTTGCCTACTATATGAGAGACATGTCTGATTCAGCCAATCCACTCGCTTTAGCAGTATTGAAAACTAGTTAATGGACCACACTGATCGTTTCCCATATTGCAGCTTAAATGCTAATAATAGGGATTGACTGACATGGTCAGCGAGACGATATCAACCAATTAAAGTCATAATGGGCCATGGTGTGATGGTTGTGGTGTTGTGTCTGGAATCCAAAATGCATAAGGTAATCCAAGTTAGACTGTTTTTTGTACTATGTTTATATATCATGTTCATTCATCTTATATATCCATGCTCATTCCCAGGCTAATGTGTGTCAGGAGCTGTTAACCCTCTTGGCAGACTTATGTTTCAGGCGATATGCATGTTCGTTAGTTCTCCTCCCTTTTTTAACAAGGGGGTGGGGGGGCGGCGGTTATGCGAATGTGAATCGGTTGCAAGCTTGTCGGTCCTTTCACGTTCTTGTGACAAGTTTAGTCTCGATCTTTCTCTAGGGGCAAAGAAGCTTTGCATGGCTTGCCCCTCCCCACCGGGTTACTGATCAGATCTGGTGTTATCAATAAGTAATGTAATGGTAAGTATTGATAGAAGGAGAATGAAGGAAATTTAAATTTCCCTTACTCCGAGATCTAACAATACTTACCATTACATTACCGACCATGCCTCCCAGCCCCACGGAGGCAAGCCATGTGTCAGGTCTTGTTTTGTAGCTATGCAAACATGTGACCGGTCCATGATAGTGGGTACCCGTTTATTGTGGGGCGGATACTTGGTTCCAGGAACCGGTAAGATTTTGTCAAATGAGAAGAGGCTTAGGCAACATACCCAAGGGTGCTGTTATCAATAAGTAATGTAATGGTAAGTATTGTTAGATCTTGGAGAAAGGAAAATTGAAATGTCCTTCATTCTGCGCCACATTAGTGAATCCTTAAAAGATCTTCCTATTCACCAAGCAGACTCCCTAGCAAATTAAATCACTGGCATGGATGACTGTCACAAAATGTTTCGGGCAGCCCGAAACACTAAGAGTTACTGACTACACACCACCACTAACTGTACACAACTCTGAAGGACACATTATCGGGACTGACCAGGGCAAAGCCGAGGCTATTCGAGAATGGTTCAAGGAACAGTTCACTGACCAAGATAATGAGCCCTTGCACCCGTTCTCAGGAGCCCACAGGCCATTACTAACACCAATTAAAACCGCACAAGTTGAGAAGGCATTTAAAGCCCCGAGAAATGGACGCGCATCTGGACCTGATGGCATGAGCAATGAATTATTCAAATGTGCAAGTGACACCGATCGCACACCTAATGAAATCAGCTTTTATGCACCACCTTCCAACTGACGCTGTAGGCCAAGGCACCCTTATCACACTATCCAAGCTCATGAAGCCACATACCGCCCCCCCCCACCACACCCCCAGCCAATTTGCGGCCCATTGTGTTCCTCAACAGCATACGGAACATTTTGTGACAAATTTTGATTTTATATATATGTCATTAACATTCCTTTGTTAATGTCCTGTTGTCCTTCCAAGTTCATCACGATCATCGTGATCATCATCATCTATTTGATGTCCTCATGTCAACCTCATTATTGTTAATTTCATATAGGTTGAGTCACTAAAGGTATGACACTGAGACAAGAATGTTCAGTCCGTTGGTTCACATCACCATTTGGTAATCTGTCTGCATTCTGTGATCATTTCGCTGCACGCAGACACGTTTTCTGGTATGTTCGCCTCCAGCAGCCTAAGCAAAGAGCTGCGCATTATAGTGACTAGAACCAATAACCTGAAGATTTGTATTGAACAACGATGACTATCAGGCTGGATGAGGGGCTTCGTAACAGGTTGTACCTTTATGGAAACTGGAGCATTTCTCACAATAGATATGACGTGTCATCAATACCTAGGGGCTGCGTTATAACAAATCCAGTCATAAAAGATATAGCAATGATCATTGCGTCATCTTACACAGACAAGCTTATTAAAGATATAGCAAGCCACTGAGGTGTGGAAGACCGAATAGGTCTCTCTCTCTCTCTCTCTCTCTCTCTCTCTCTCTCTCTCTCTCTCTCTCTCTCTCTCTCTCTCTCTCTCTCTCTCTCTCTCTCTCTCTCACACACACACCCCCACCCTACCTCCCCCATCCCTTCCTCCCTCCCTCCCTCCCTCCCTCCATCACACCCTCCCTTCTCATTCTCTCTCTCAAAATTTTTTTTTATAGTTTTGACCTCAATTTCCATTTTATTTAATTACAAACCCTGGTAACATTGTGATATGTGGGCAACATAAATGTACAATGTTTACTTATGATATTTGTATTCATAGAACCACAGGGTCATTTGAATGCCTGGGCCACCGAGCCGTGGCGGGGACTATTGCTTTAATTGCTACGCCACTGGATTTAGCCACATCAGTCTTACTTATAGGTGTGCGTGTAATTTGTGCAAATACAATTGTTGCACTGCCTTAAGTTCGGTCCTGGGCGGGGTATAGCTAAAAATTGACCCCTCTACTGCATTTATACTGCTATAATAGCGGTTACATAGTTCATTGAATTCATCTCGGATTTCTCAGTATTCTTACAGTAAATTTCTAAATGTGGCCCGCTAGGTAAGAGCCGTATTGGTGTAGTGGTTAGCACTGAAGGCTACGTAACCTGAGAAGGAGGTTCGCGCATGAGTGGTGGATCTCCCGGTCAATCTCCTTCGCTCGTTGCCTTCTCCGCGAAGGAGTACGTATTGGTACTAGCGTAAAACCTGGGGAGATGTTAGCTGTTAATAGACTGAAAATTAAACCAGCCTAGATATGACCTGAATGGATACAGAACTAGAAACTCGGGACTCGATAACAAACAACAAGCCAATACACACGTTGTGGGAGTGTGTAGTGTACAACAATAATTCCTACCACGTTGGTAAAATACCCCTCCCGGTTAGGGGAAAACGTGCTCAACGGTAAGTCTGTTTAATTATGTTGCCATTAAAATGTAGCAAAATGCTATTTTTATTGTGTATTATAAGCCATTAATGTCGCAATGTGGATTCTCTTCAAGGTGCTAAAGGTAAATGGCTATAGATAATGATTGCATATAGAGTTTATTTTGTGATTATGATTTGTGATTTGGCTTTTTTTTTTACATTTAATGAGGTTTTACTGACAGTGGGCATTTGTAAAAAAAAAAAGATTTAAAAAGTCAAACAATATTCTGTAAGATAATTCTTTGTCCGCCTACATGTTAGAATTGCATGATTGAAATGTATGTAGATAAAAATCTGTGCCGCTTTCTTTGTGACCTGATGTTTCCCAGATTTCTATCCTGCCGGGTGGATTGTCTAGACAAGCAAAAAACAGGGACCTCCTTCTGGTTGGACCAAAATTATTAGTGTGCGCAACCGAATGGGTACATTATTTTGGATTTGTCTTTCTTTGTGGTTCATTTTGATCAGTGTCTTCCATTGTAATGACGGTTTATGTAATCTAAAGGGTTTATTCAATGTATGAGTTGGTTGTATAGTAGGATATGTGGCGTTAATAGATTAGGACAGTAATGCCACGGTATGGTGTGTTTTTATGGCAAGAGCCCAGGGGTCAGGTGAGCCGTTGTCGTAACGAATGTCCCTCGTATGCTAATTCACTATCCGTCAATCTGTTCATCTCATGTTCAACCATTTGGATATGTCCATCTTGGATTTTAGCAATACATTTAAAAATCTTTCCTGAAACAGATTGGCTGCTTGATCTGATTGGTTGATTATTCTGGTGGCTATCTTGGATAGTATAGGCTTCACAAAAATATATTCTCCAGACGTACTAGCTGAAACGATAGAGCTGCAATTCAGAAAACATGATGAAGGAGCCAATCACGTCTGTTCTCGAAAATTAGCTAGAACATGGTCACCATCAAGCAGTCAAAACTGAGAGTGTTCTGTTCTGTTCTGTTCTGTTCTGTACACGAATATTCCGTCACTTGTTTGAACCACCCACACAACAGTGTGGTAACAATTCGAATAATAACGAACGGGGTACCGTGCATTATTTGCTGTATCCCACCCCTGCCGCAAAGTTCAGACTGACACCCTGCCTTAAAATATTCCTAAGATGTGCCCCTTTCAGGAAAATGTAGATTTATTGCTATGTATTGGGGCGGGGGTGGTGGGGGTGGATGCTACCAGATTCAAAAATGGACCTCGTTTCTCACATCTTCTCCTGGACTATAGCCAAACAAGTGTGCCTCGCACCTTCGTTGGCTATAATAAACAGGCATGATTTATTCGCCAATCAGATGGTTAGAAACCTCTGATCAACGCTACATAATTGTCATGTTTACGGTTTAAAAGCAAAATATGAAGTGTCGACAATACATAGGTTTCAATCGCATCTTGTGGATTTTGTTATATAATAGTTTGTAAATAGGCCTATGTAACCATTGAATTCCATTTTATACCCGAGTTATCGTACGAAACAAGACACTACACTATACTCGTAATACTGTAGCCTTAGCCGTTGAAATGTCAGTATCTCAATTCCAAGAGGCAAGTGTAAGGGAAGTTGTTGAATATTTTGAAACTAAATGTTCTATGGCAGCAACAAGTTCCAGTCAAATATAGTGTCGAAATATCCAACAAAATATTAGATACATCATACAGAATTTATCGGTTCGGGTAACCCTTTAACACTCATATCAGCTAAACAGCTTCTGCAGTGGTCTTGAGAATTGTCATTTTTCAAATCAAGACAATACTATTTTTGAATATTTACCACTGGAATGACTGGCTCGATAACCGAGCCAGTCATTCCAGTGGTAAATTTTCAAAAATTGTTTGCTGTAGATCTGAAAATGGACATTTTATATGAGAAAAATTGAATTGTTTTTAACAAATTTGACGGTTAAAGGGTTAAATAAAACTGATTTTTCTTTGCTGTTTCACTGACCGTTTATTTATTATAATTCCCAGGTCATACAATGAATTATGGGATAGGTACAGCATAAAGGTGTATGACTATATTACATCATCATATATACATAATTTTTTGCAATATAGTTATTATAGGCTTATATATTCGTATATTATGAATTAGATCATAATTCTGTCATCATCATTATATTTGCAGAATATATTTGCAGATTTATGCTTTGTTAGTCTAGAGAGAGTAAGACGGGTTCTACTTCAAGATGTTGAAGCGTGGCACTGTATCCACAAAGGCACCTGTAATAGGCCTAATCTACGATAACATTGATAAGGACGTTGTCGCCATCTCAGACAGCAATGCCAGTTCGCATAATTACGACAATTCTGCATTTCAAGGACCAGCGCCTGAGCTAAACAACCAGGTATTACGGCTAATGGAGGAATCCGAGTTGCCCTCAAGTTTCTGACGTCATAATCAATTGCATCCCTATTTAGCTGACGTCACAATCAAAACGGCATATCACCGTCACGAAAATAGAAATGTACGTCGCTTAAGCATTGTATGCCTCTGATGAATTTACAATTTAATAAATATTCTGTTCAATTTTTTAAAATAATTCTAAACTGTTGAATATTTTGAAAATAATTTCTAAAACCCAGCAAAACCCGCCATTGGGCTCGCAACTGATGTCGAGAGTGTCCCATAAAATACCATTCTCATTTTATCAAGATCCGTTCATCAGTAATGGAGGAATAGCTATTTTAATACATAAGGGTGGGGCGCTCTACTACAACCAATCAGGGCAGTGACTAAACCTTTCAATTTTTAGCTATGCCCCGCCCATCTCTAGCTAAGCTCCACCCACACATCGTTCGTGTTGAGATCGATCAAATCTCTAAACTCCCTGACAATTAATTTCCAGAAGTCTGATAACGCAGCTTACCGGGCCAGTAATGGATCAATACAGCCCGGTATTGACCCAGTATGGGCCGAGTTTTTAATCAGTCCGATTGTGCATAGCGCAGACACGTCACACGTTTGCTACATTAGAATAGTATTGCCTATGGCATCAACAGCGTCCAGTGAAATTAGTTACAAAATATTCAACAGAATGTTTATTAAATAGTAAAGACATACAATTCATACAACAACGCTTAGTCCGTCATCAATTAAGCGTTCGTGATAAGGAACTTATCTATGTCATTTATGACGTCGTTGATTATGACGTCATGTTACACGTGACGTAGTTGATTTTGACGTCATCTGGCTGATGGATAAACTCGAATGGTCCATTGTAACAATTTTACTTTCAAACATTCGTGTGTGAACGTGGCCCGTTAAACATATTATATTGTCTTTCTGTCGCAGGGAGCATCTGCCATTTACTGCGATATTGACGTGGAGGAGAATGAAAATATTTCTGCTGACGATTATTCACAACATAATTATGATGTCCAACAACAACAGAATGGTGATCGAAAACATAGGAGCAACGCAGTTACCCAACAGATTCACCGTATGCAAACAGGTGCTGGGGATTTTTGGACCACATACAACAGCAGAATATGGATTGTAATTTACGTAATACTGGCAGGATTGTATTTCGCATATTTTGGTTATGCTCTGTGGTATCGTTATGGAGATGAGGGCTCTGTGAGGTTGCTAGTGTGCACAGTTCTAACTGTCGTGTTTATAGCATGCCGTCTATTATTGAACAGTTTTAATGACCAGGTCGATGGATGTGTGGACAAAGTGAAAACTAGCTGGAAGAAAATGAACAAGAGAAAACGGAAAAGGATCGCAAATGGGTATGTGTACATTCTGCATGCGTACATGCGCGCACTCCTGAATGAAACTGTGCTTTCACGTGTGCATACATGTGCGGGCATGAATGCATGTATGAATGCGTGCGTGCGTGCGTGCGTGCGTGCGTGCGTGCGTGCGTGCGTGCGTGCGTGCGTGCGTGCGTGCGTGCGTGCGTGCGTGCGTGCGTGCGTGCGTGCGTGCGTGCGTGCGTGCGTGCGTGCGTGCGTGCGTGCGTGCGTGCGTGCGTGCGTGCGTGGATACCAATTTTTCAATACTGTGGCGCCTTCAGTTTCTCTGGCAACAGTCCTTGGTGGACGGAAAGCTCTCCTCCTAGCAGTAGTCTTGGCATCTGAGATCTGCTGGCTCGATGACTTAATTCTCCATTGCAATCGAGTCTTCATTGCAATCCCAGCTGAGAGGCGATGTGCAATAGATTGTTGAGATGTAAAAACAGTTCTTGAATCTACCTATAGTTCTCCTGGAATTACCTACGTTCTAGAGTGAGCGCCAGCATAGCAACAGTATCCTTTGGTAGGCTTCGAGTCCATGAGCAACGAGATGGGTATGTGTTGACATAGTCTGATTCCCACGTCTGATCGTCCCTAAGGTCTATATTCAGGTTTACAGATTCTAATACAATTGCTATTTAGTTTGTTATTTAGATCTGCATTACCTATAACTGAGATTTGCCTTCTCGTCAGTCCAGCTGGTTAAACACATTATACTGATATGCATAGCTTCGTTAGATCTAAGGTGCTCATTTTAATTTCCTTCATATTCCAATTCTCTTTGGGACAATACGTTTCAGTTGCATGTTCCTATATATAACGTTTCTATTATCATTCTTGAGTTTAGTGCATGACCACAACTAAGGTCATGCTGGGATGTGTAATCGGGCTACTTACTATTATTTCCTAGGTACTCTAGGTACAGGTAACTTAGCGTAGTGGTACAGGAGCATAGCGCGGACACGCCACACGCCTGCTACATTGGAATAGTATTACCACAACTCTCTGCACTCAAGCACCTGCGGCCAGCTCCTGCACCTCATTATGGCACTGTGTGCTCAGCGCGTGCATGATGACGTACGTCACAAAGGGTTCCATATAGACCATCATCAAATCTCAAACACTCGGAAACGTTGTGTGAATTGTGTGTCTTTGTAATTCTTTGCTATTTAATAAACATGCTGTTGAATATTTTGAAACTAATTTGACGTAGCGCTGTTGCTGCTTTAGGCAGCAACAGTGCCCAGTCAAATTAGTTCCAAAATATTCAACAGCTTTCCTGTGTATTTTTGTTGGAAATTGATAGTCAGGGTGTTCAGAGATCGATCGATCCCATCACGAGCGAGGTATGGGTGGAGCTTAGCTAGAGATGGGCGGGGCATAGCTAAAACCGGAAAGGTCCTTTATATGGTTTCATCTCTCTTAACTTCTATTAATTATCTCCCGTCAATTAATATATATAAATCTTTTTTTTAGTTACTTATGGGTACTTATCCATATTAAAACAGATATTTTTATGGACTTCAAGGATAATTCTTTCCTAATTTTCCTTCCTATTTCTTAATTCGCAACTCTCAATCTGCGCTAGATACTGTTATGCTTAACCACGCATGTTAAACTTACCTCGGTGTGTTTTCCATGGGGGTGATAAGGGAAGTAAATGAAGAAACGTGATGAACATAGCGTATAATGCAACTATTCTGAAGGGGAAATACACAATACCACACATGCATGTGCACACCACATACCCACATCAAGCATACACATTGCTATCATAAGAAGCATAGAGTAACATAGATAGATAGATAGATAGATAGATAGATAGATAGATAGATAGATAGATAGATAGATAGATAGATAGATAGACAGACAGACAGACAGCATGACAGACAGACAGACAGACAGACAGCATGACAGACAGCATGACAGACAGACAGACAGACATTTAGATAGATAGATAGATAGATAGATAGATAGATAGATAGATAGATAGATAGATAGATAGATAGATAGATAGATGGATGGATGGATGGATGGATGGGTGGGTGGGTGGGTTGGTGGGTGGATGGGTGGATGGTATATTTATATATCGCCAATTCATGTGAATGTATGCTCGAAGCGCTTAATATCATATTCCCTGTTTCTTTGGCGGTCCGTTTGGTGGCAGCCATATATAGGCACACATGCATGCGATAACATGTATCTATTTACAGCTAAGTCAACTGGAGCAATGCAGAGTTAAGTGGCTTGCTCAATGACACAACACAGCAGATGGGGAAGCAAACCTACAGGCCAAAAGTTACAGGCTCAAGTTCATAACCACTCGGCCAAATCACCCTTATTATTATTATTTATTATTATTATTATTATTATTATTATTATTATTATTATTCAGATGTTACTATTCCTTCATCGTGGCATTTGCTGTGTTTGCTGTCGTCTGGGTGATTGTTGATGTTGGGATCAATACTCCACGAAATCTCATCTCAGCGGCTGGTCTTGCAGTCCTTGTGCTTTTCTGTTTTATTTTCTCACATGACCCTGCTGGGGTAAGTCATCATCTTTATCATCATCAGTATCATTGCCGTTCAATAAAAAAGAGAATAAACCAGATCTCAAAGAATGTCCAGGTGCAGGCATATTGCCCATATGCTCGGAAGAGATTACCTCTCCTTCGTCTTAGCTGTCGTGAACAGAACTTGCTAAAGTGAACCCCGGAAGAGCCTGTATGCTTAACAACAAGAAGTGCAATATTATCTCCCTTGTGCACCAAGATTTCTGTCCCTTTATTGATTTATTAAATCAATTAAAGTCTATTAAGAGGCGTTTGCTGACTAAACAGTTATGATCAAAGAATATTAGAATGGATAATGAACAGATGGAACTGCAGATAGGTAGACCCAGATGAAAACAAATAGTAGAACAAATTGTTGGTAGGTTAAGAATAGATGAGCAAGAAGCGACGAGGATATGTATATCTCTGTTTCTGTTCGGATCGCTATATTAATCACCAATCATGTTCCTTGGAACTGGGCTTTGATGCAGTGTTTTTCTATGTTTGTCAGTAACTTCAGTTTATAGAAACATAAAGATGTGCATCTCAATTGTGTCAGATTTCCAACAATGTAATCCATAAGAAAAGCCCTGTCACGATTAATGATTCAACCACCAAAATGTAATCTTCAAAATCTGATCATAGCAGTGCATGCCAAAAAAATGCGTCTATAGACAACATATCTTGTATGTCATTGATGGGAAAAGAGTGGTTTAAAAAAGAAATTATAGTCGGAAAACTGACAGTTAATAGACATGATCCGTAGCTGCCATATTCGATCGTTTTGGGATATTGTGAAATTATTCGAAGGGAAAAAGTCAAACTGAATCATTTTATATTTGCATAAAGCACAAATATGTATAATCAAAATCTAACATATTAGATTTCAATTATTCTATAAATAAATTCACAGGAAATAATTGTTTAAGTAGTGATCTGAAATTCTCTGAAATATTGTATATAGACTATCTACATAACGTATCTTCACCAAAATTGGGCGGAGCATTAGACTTGGGGTTCCGAAGACGTCCATCGATTTTTGGTCAGGACATAAAACATGAAGGTCTACGAAGACAGCGGGATGGCGTGGGATGGCGACAATTGTATTTCACCAGAATGTGTGTGTTGTTATTGTAACCGGGACTACCTTTATTTATAACTTTCAGGTACGATGGCGTCCTGTCATATTAGGTCTGTATATTCAATTTGCATTTGCTTTGATCATATTGCGATGGACATTTGGCTTTGAAGCATTCAGCTGGCTCGGTGACAGAGTGAATGAGCTGCTGGCATATACAAATAAGGGAACCGGGTTCGTGTTCAATGATCTAGTTGGAACCATTGCATTTGGGGTAAGATTACATTTACTGCCA
>JAVVLW010002545.1:0-105000 GCA_034401795.1 Chaetoderma sp. LZ-2023a | reverse complement strand
TTTTCAGGAAATTGATAGCTAGGGAAATCGGGGATCGATCAATCCCAACACGGCGAGGTGTGGGTGTAGCTTAGCTAGTGATGGGCGGGGCAGAGCTAACAATGGAAAGGTCCATTAGATTGGATTACATTTACTGTTGCTTCAAAACATTCAAAAGAGCTCTTCTTACATGATCTGCAATGTTGTACTAACCATCATGTTTCTGTTTTTGTTTTGGATCCTACATCCTAACTTATAGATGAGTTGTACTGTAGGTCAAATGCATGTTGATAACATCAGTGATTGGTAAATCCTAGTACATATGGATAGCATGAAGTACAATGCATTTCGGCTTGTGGCTACATGATATTCATATCTCTTTCTGATTTATCGTATCTTCTGTTTGTTCTTAGGCACACTGCTTTAGGCTGATAACAGCTCCAATAGACCTTTACAGTTTTAGCTATGCCCCGCCCACCTCTACTTAAGCTCCACCCAGGCCTCGCCGTGTGGCGATTGCTCGATCCCCGAATACCATGACTAACAATTTCTTAAAAACTATACAGGTAAGTTGTTGAATATTTTGTAATTAATTTGACTGGGTGCTGTCGTTGCTTATGTCAGCAACTGCACCAAGTCAAATTAGTTTCAAAATATTCAACATGATATTTATTAAATAGTAGAGACATACAATTCATATAACAGCGCATAGCTCGTCTTCAATTACTTAACTACGTTATTCATGACGTCATAAAGGCGGCATTGATTGCTACGTCATTCTACACGTCACGCACTTGTGTATGACGTCATACGATGGATGAATACTGGGGAAACGTCCAATAACCAGTCTCCTTGCACGGGCCGTTTGTGACTGAGAGGGAATTGACAGTTTTACATTAACAATGAAGGCAGTCTCCTTGCACGGGCTGAAAGTGATTGAGAGGGAATTGACAGTTTTACATTAACAATGAATGCAGTCTCCTTGCACGGGCTGTTAGTGATTGAGAGCGAATTGACAGTTTCACATCAACAATGAAGGCAGTCTCATTGCGCGGGCTGAAAGTGATTGAGAGGAATTGAGGGTTTTACATTAACAATGAATGCTGTCTCCTTGCACGGGCTGTTAGTGATTGAGAGGGAATTGCCAGTTTTACATTAACAATGAAGACAATCTCCTTGCACGGTCTGTTAGTGATTGAGAGGGAATTGACAGTTTTACATTAACAATGAAGGCAGTCTCCTTGCACGGGCTGTTAGTGATTGAGAGGGAATTGACAGTGTTACATTAACAATGAAGGCAGTCTCCTTGCACGGGCTGTTAGTGATTGAGAAGGAATTGACAGTCTTACATTACCATGAAGGCAGTCTGCTTGCACGGGCTTTTAGTGATTGAGAGGGAATTGACAGTTTCATATTAACGATGAAGGCAGTCTTCTTGTACGGGCTGTTAGTGATTGAGAGGGAATTGACAGTTTTAAATTAATAATGAAGGCAGTATCCTTGCACGGGCTTTTAGTAATTGAGAGGGAATTGACAGTTTTACATTAACAGTGAAGGCAGTCTCCTTGCACGGGCTGTTAGTGATTGAGAGGGAATTGACAGTTTTACATTAACAGTGAAGGCAGTCTTCTTGCACAGGCTGTTAGTTATTGAGAGGGAATTGACAGTTTTATATTAACAATGAAGGCAGTCTCCTTGCACGGGCTTTTAGTGATTGAGAGGGAATTGACAGCTTTACATTACCAATGAAGGCAATCTCCTTGCACGGGTTGCTAGTGATTGAGAGGGAATTGACAGTTTTACATTAACAATGAAGGCAGTCTCTGTGCACGGGATGTTAGTGATTGAGAGGGGAATTGACAGTTTTAAATTAACAATGAAGGCAGTCTCCTTGCACGGGCTTTTAGTGATTGAGAGGGAATTAACAGATTTCATTAACAGTGAAGGCAGTCTCCTTGCACGGGCTGTTAGTGATTGAGAGGGAATTGACAGTTTTACATTAACAATGAAGGCAGTCTCCTTGCACGGGCTGTTAGTGATTGAGGGGGAAGTGACAGTTTTACATTAACAATGAAGGCAGTCTCCTTGCACGGGCTGTTAGTGATTGAGAGGGAATTGACAGTTTTATATTAACAATGAAGGCAGTCTCCTTGCACGGGCAGTTAGTGATTGAGAGGGAATTGCCAGCTTTACATTAACAATGAAGGCAGTCTCCTTGCACGGGCTGTTAGTGATTGAGAGGGAATTGACAGTTTTACATTAACAGTGAAGGCAGTCTCCTTGCACGGGCTGTTAGTGATTAAGAGGGAATTAGCAGTTTTTCATCAAGAATGAAGGCAGTCTCCTTGCACGGACAGTTAGTGCTTAAGAGGGAATTGACAGTTTTACATTACAAAATGATGGCAGTCTCCTTGCATGGGCAGTTAGTGATAGAGAGGGAATTAACAGTTTTACATTGACAATGAAGGCAGTCAACTTGCACGGGCTGTTAGTGATTGAGAGGGAATTGACAGTTTTACAGTAACAATGAAGGCAGCATCCTTGCACGGGCAGTTAGTGCTTGAGAGGGAATTGACAGTTTTACATTAACAATGAAGGCGGTCTCCGTGCACGGGATGTTAGTGATTGAGAGGGGAATTGACAGTTTTAAATTAACAATGAATGCAGTCCCCTTGCACGGGCTTTTAGTAATTGAGAGGGAATTGACTGTTTTACATTAACAGTGAAGGCAGTCTCCTTGCACGGGCTGTTATTGATTGAGAGGGAATTGACAGTTTTACATTAACAATGAAGGCAGTCTCCTTGCACGGGCTGTTAGTGATTGAGGGGGAAGTGACAGTTTTACATTAACAATGAAGGCAGTCCCCTTGCACGGGCTGTTAGTGATTGAGAGGGAATTGACAGTTTTATATTAACAATGAAGGCAGTCTCCTTGCACGGGCAGTTAGTGATTGAGAGGGAATTGCCAGCTTTACATTAACAATGAAGGCAGTCTCCTTGCACGGGCTGTTAGTGATTGAGAGGGAATTGACAGTTTTACATTAACAGTGAAGGCAGTCTCCTTGCACGGGCTGTTAGTGATTAAGAGGGAATTAGCAGTTTTTCATTAAGAATGAAGGCAGTCTCCTTGCACGGACAGTTAGTGCTTAAGAGGGAATTGACAGTTTTACATTACAAAATGATGGCAGTCTCCTTGCATGGGCAGTTAGTGATAGAGAGGGAATTAACAGTTTTACATTGACAATGAAGGCAGTCAACTTGCACGGGCTGTTAGTGATTGAGAGGGGAATTGACAGTTTTAAATTAACAATGAAGGCAGTCTCCTTGCACGGGCTTTTAGTGATTGAGAGGGAATTGGCAGTTTTACATTAACAGTGAAGGCAGTCTCCTTGCACGGGCTGTTAGTGATTGAGAGGGAATTGACAGTGTTACATTAACAATGAAGGCAGTCTCCTTGCACGGGCTGTTAGTGATTGAGAAGGAATTGACAGTCTTACATTACCATGAAGGCAGTCTGCTTGCACGGGCTTTTAGTGATTGAGAGGGAATTGACAGTTTCATATTAACGATGAAGGCAGTCTTCTTGTACGGGCTGTTAGTGATTGAGAGGGAATTGACAGTTTTAAATTAATAATGAAGGCAGTATCCTTGCACGGGCTTTTAGTAATTGAGAGGGAATTGACAGTTTTACATTAACAGTGAAGGCAGTCTCCTTGCACGGGCTGTTAGTGATTGAGAGGGAATTGACAGTTTTACATTAACAGTGAAGGCAGTCTTCTTGCACAGGCTGTTAGTTATTGAGAGGGAATTGACAGTTTTATATTAACAATGAAGGCAGTCTCCTTGCACGGGCTTTTAGTGATTGAGAGGGAATTGACAGCTTTACATTACCAATGAAGGCAATCTCCTTGCACGGGTTGCTAGTGATTGAGAGGGAATTGACAGTTTTACATTAACAATGAAGGCAGTCTCTGTGCACGGGATGTTAGTGATTGAGAGGGGAATTGACAGTTTTAAATTAACAATGAAGGCAGTCTCCTTGCACGGGCTTTTAGTGATTGAGAGGGAATTAACAGATTTCATTAACAGTGAAGGCAGTCTCCTTGCACGGGCTGTTAGTGATTGAGAGGGAATTGACAGTTTTACATTAACAATGAAGGCAGTCTCCTTGCACGGGCTGTTAGTGATTGAGGGGGAAGTGACAGTTTTACATTAACAATGAAGGCAGTCTCCTTGCACGGGCTGTTAGTGATTGAGAGGGAATTGACAGTTTTATATTAACAATGAAGGCAGTCTCCTTGCACGGGCAGTTAGTGATTGAGAGGGAATTGCCAGCTTTACATTAACAATGAAGGCAGTCTCCTTGCACGGGCTGTTAGTGATTGAGAGGGAATTGACAGTTTTACATTAACAGTGAAGGCAGTCTCCTTGCACGGGCTGTTAGTGATTAAGAGGGAATTAGCAGTTTTTCATCAAGAATGAAGGCAGTCTCCTTGCACGGACAGTTAGTGCTTAAGAGGGAATTGACAGTTTTACATTACAAAATGATGGCAGTCTCCTTGCATGGGCAGTTAGTGATAGAGAGGGAATTAACAGTTTTACATTGACAATGAAGGCAGTCAACTTGCACGGGCTGTTAGTGATTGAGAGGGAATTGACAGTTTTACAGTAACAATGAAGGCAGCATCCTTGCACGGGCAGTTAGTGCTTGAGAGGGAATTGACAGTTTTACATTAACAATGAAGGCTGTCTCCGTGCACGGGATGTTAGTGATTGAGAGGGGAATTGACAGTTTTAAATTAACAATGAATGCAGTCCCCTTGCACGGGCTTTTAGTAATTGAGAGGGAATTGACTGTTTTACATTAACAGTGAAGGCAGTCTCCTTGCACGGGCTGTTATTGATTGAGAGGGAATTGACAGTTTTACATTAACAATGAAGGCAGTCTCCTTGCACGGGCTGTTAGTGATTGAGGGGGAAGTGACAGTTTTACATTAACAATGAAGGCAGTCTCCTTGCACGGGCTGTTAGTGATTGAGAGGGAATTGACAGTTTTATATTAACAATGAAGGCAGTCTCCTTGCACGGGCAGTTAGTGATTGAGAGGGAATTGCCAGCTTTACATTAACAATGAAGGCAGTCTCCTTGCACGGGCTGTTAGTGATTGAGAGGGAATTGACAGTTTTACATTAACAGTGAAGGCAGTCTCCTTGCACGGGCTGTTAGTGATTAAGAGGGAATTAGCAGTTTTTCATTAAGAATGAAGGCAGTCTCCTTGCACGGACAGTTAGTGCTTAAGAGGGAATTGACAGTTTTACATTACAAAATGATGGCAGTCTCCTTGCATGGGCAGTTAGTGATAGAGAGGGAATTAACAGTTTTACATTGACAATGAAGGCAGTCAACTTGCACGGGCTGTTAGTGATTGAGAGGGAATTGACAGTTTTACAGTAACAATGAAGGCAGCATCCTTGCACGGGCAGTTAGTGCTTGAGAGGGAATTGACAGTTTTACATTAACAATGAAGGCAGTCTCCGTGCACGGGATGTTAGTGATTGAGAGGGGAATTGACAGTTTTAAATTAACAATGAATGCAGTCCCCTTGCACGGGCTTTTAGTAATTGAGAGGGAATTGACTGTTTTACATTAACAGTGAAGGCAGTCTCCTTGCACGGGCTGTTATTGATTGAGAGGGAATTGACAGTTTTACATTAACAATGAAGGCAGTCTCCTTGCACAGGCAGTTAATGCTTAAGAGGGAATTGACAGTTTTACATTAACCATGAAGGCAGTCTCCTTGCACGGGCGTTTAGTGATTGAGAGGGAATTGACAGTTTTATATTAACAATGAAGGCAGTCTCCTTGCTCGGGCTGTTTGTGATTGAGAGGGAATTGACAGTTTTACATTAACAATGAAGGCAGTCTCCTTGCACGGGCTGTTAGTGATTGAGAGGGAATTGACAGTCTTACATTAACCATGAAGGCAGTCTGCTTGCACGGGCTTTTAGTGATTGATAGGGAATTGACAGTTTTACATTAACAATGAAGGCAGTCTTCTTGCACGGGCTGTTAGTGATTGAGAGGGAATTGACAGTTTTACATTAACAATGAAGGCAGTCTCTGTGCACGGGATGTTAGTGATTGAGAGGGGAATTGACAGTTTTAAATTAACAATGAAGGCAGTCTCCATGCACGGGCTTTTAGTGATTGAGAGGGAATTGACAGTTTTACATTAACAGTGAAGGCAGTCTCCTTGCACGGGCTGTTAGTGATTGAGAGGGAATTGACAGTTTTACATTAACAATGAAGGCAGTCTCCTTGCACGGGCTGTTAGTGATTGAGGGGGAAGTGACAGTTTTACATTAACAATGAAGGCAGTCTCCTTGCACGGGCTGTTAGTGATTGAGAGGGAATTGACAGTTTTATATTAACAATGAAGGCAGTCTCCTTGCACGGGCATTTAGTGATTGAGAGGGAATTGACAGCTTTACATTAACAATGAAGGCAGTCTCCTTGCACGGGCTGTTAGTGATTGAGAGGGAATTGACAGTTTTACATTAACAGTGAAGGCAGTCTCCTTGCACGGGCTGTTAGTGATTAAGAGGGAATTAGCAGTTTTTCATTAACAATGAAGGCAGTCTCCTTGCACGGGCAGTTAGTGCTTAAGAGGGAATTGACAGTTTTACATTACAAAATGATGGCAGTCTCCTTGCATGGGCAGTTAGTGATAGAGAGGGAATTAACAGTTTTACATTGACAATGAAGGCAGTCAACTTGCACGGGCTGTTAGTGATTGAGAGGGAATTGACAGTTTTACAGTAACAATGAAGGCAGCATCCTTGCACGGGCAGTTAGTGCTTGAGAGGGAATTGACAGTTTTACATTAACAATGAAGGCAGTCTCCGTGCACGGGATGTTAGTGATTGAGAGGGGAATTGACAGTTTTAAATTAACAATGAATGCAGTCCCCTTGCACGGGCTTTTAGTAATTGAGAGGGAATTGACTGTTTTACATTAACAGTGAAGGCAGTCTCCTTGCACGGGCTGTTATTGATTGAGAGGGAATTGACAGTTTTACATTAACAATGAAGGCAGTCTCCTTGCACAGGCAGTTAATGCTTAAGAGGGAATTGACAGTTTTACATTAACCATGAAGGCAGTCTCCTTGCACGGGCGTTTAGTGATTGAGAGGGAATTGACAGTTTTATATTAACAATGAAGGCAGTCTCCTTGCTCGGGCTGTTTGTGATTGAGAGGGAATTGACAGTTTTACATTAACAATGAAGGCAGTCTCCTTGCACGGGCTGTTAGTGATTGAGAGGGAATTGACAGTCTTACATTAACCATGAAGGCAGTCTGCTTGCACGGGCTTTTAGTGATTGATAGGGAATTGACAGTTTTACATTAACAATGAAGGCAGTCTTCTTGCACGGGCTGTTAGTGATTGAGAGGGAATTGACAGTTTTACATTAACAATGAAGACAGTCTCTGTGCACGGGATGTTAGTGATTGAGAGGGGAATTGACAGTTTTAAATTAACAATGAAGGCAGTCTCCTTGCACGGGCTTTTAGTGATTGAGAGGGAATTGACAGTTTTACATTAACAGTGAAGGCAGTCTCCTTGCACGGGCTGTTAGTGATTGAGAGGGAATTGACAGTTTTACATTAACAATGAAGGCAGTCTCCTTGCACGGGCTGTTAGTGATTGAGGGGGAAGTGACAGTTTTACATTAACAATGAAGGCAGTCTCCTTGCACGGGCTGTTAGTGATTGAGAGGGAATTGACAGTTTTATATTAACAATGAAGGCAGTCTCCTTGCACGGGCATTTAGTGATTGAGAGGGAATTGACAGCTTTACATTAACAATGAAGGCAGTCTCCTTGCACGGGCTGTTAGTGATTGAGAGGGAATTGACAGTTTTGCATTAACAGTGAAGGCAGTCTCCTTGCACGGGCTGTTAGTGATTAAGAGGGAATTAGCAGTTTTTCATTAACAATGAAGGCAGTCTCCTTGCACGGGCAGTTAGTGCTTAAGAGGGAATTGACAGTTTTACATTACAAAATGATGGCAGTCTCCTTGCATGGGCAGTTAGTGATAGAGAGGGAATTAACAGTTTTACATTGACAATGAAGGCAGTCAACTTGCACGGGCTGTTAGTGATTGAGAGGGAATTGACAGTTTTACAGTAACAATGAAGGCAGCCTCCTTGCACGGGCAGTTAGTGCTTGAGAGGGAATTGACAGTTTTACATTAACAATGAAGGCAGTCTCCGTGCACGGGATGTTAGTGATTGAGAGGTGAATTGACAGTTTTAAATTAACAATGAATGCAGTCCCCTTGCACGGGCTTTTAGTAATTGAGGGGGAATTGACTGTTTTACATTAACAGTGAAGGCAGTCTCCTTGCACGGGCTGTTATTGATTGAGAGGGAATTGACAGTTTTACATTAACAATGAAGGCAGTCTCCTTGCACGGGCAGTTAGTGCTTAAGAGGGAATTGACAGTTTTACATTAACCATGAAGGCAGTCTCCTTGCACGGGCGTTTAGTGATTGAGAGGGAATTGACAGTTTTATATTAACAATGAAGGCAGTCTCCTTGCACGGGCTGTTTGTGATTGAGAGGGAATTGACAGTTTTACATTAACAATGAAGGCAGTCTCCTTGCACGGGCTGTTAGTGATTGAGAGGGAATTGAGAGTCTTACATTAACCATGAAGGCAGTCTGCTTGCACGGGCTTTTAGTGATTGATAGGGAATTGACAGTTTTACATTAACAATGAAGGCAGTCTTCTTGCACGGGCTGTTAGTGATTGAGAGGGAATTGACAGTTTTATATTAACAATGAACGCAGTCTCCTTGCACGGGCTTTTAGTGATTGAGAGGGAATTGACAGCTTTACATTACCAATGAAGGCAGTCTCTTTGCATGGGGTATTGGTGATTGAGAGGGAATTGACAGTTTTACATTAACAATGAAGGCGGTCTCCTTGCACGAGCTGTTAGTGATTGATAGGAATTGCCAGTTTTACATTAACAATGAAGACAATCTCCTTACACGGGCTGTTAGTGATTGAGAGGGAATTGACAGTTTTACATTAACAATGAAGGCAGTCTCCGTGCACGTGCTGTTAGTGATTGAGAGGGAAGTGACAGTTTTACATTAACAATGAAGGCAGTCTCCTTGCACGGGCTGTTAGTGATTGAGAGGGAATTGACAGTTTTATATTAACAATGAAGGCAGTCTCCTTGCACGGGCTTTTAGTGATTGAGAGGGAATTGACAGATTTACATTACCAATGATGGCAATCTCCTTGCATGGGTTGCTAGTGATTGAGAGGGAATTGACAGTTTTACATTAACAATGAAGGCAGTCTCCGTGCACGGGATGTTAGTGATTGAGAGGGGAATTGACAGTTTTAAATTAACAATGAAGGCAGTCTCCTTGCACGGGCTTTTAGTGATTGAGAGGGAATTGGCAGTTTTACATTAACAGTGAAGGCAGTCTCCTTGCACGGGCTGTTAGTGATTGAGAGGGAAATGACAGTTTTACATTAACACTGAAGGCAGTCTCCTTGCATGGGCTGTTAGTGATTGAGAAGGAATTGACAGTCTTACATTAACCATGAAGGAAGTCTGCTTGCACGGGCTTTTAGTGATTGAGGGGGAATTGACAGTTTCATATTAACAATGAAGGCAGTCTTCTTGCACGGGCTGTTAGTGATTGAGAGGGAATTGACAGTTTTAAATTAATAATGAAGGCAGTCTCTTTGCACGGGCTGTTAGTGATTGAGAGGGAATTGACAGTTTACATTAACAATGAAGGCGGTCTCCTTGCTCGAGCTGTTAGTGATTGATAGGGAATTGCCAGTTTTACATTAACAATGAAGACACTCTCCTTGCATGGGCTGTTAGTGATTGAGAGGGAATTGACAGGTTTACATTAACAATGAAGGCAGTCTCCTTGCACGTGCTGTAAGTGATTGAGAGGGAAGTGACAGTTTTACATTAACAATGAAGGCAGTCTCCTTGCACGGGCTGTTAGTGATTGAGAGGGAATTGACAGGTTTATATTAACAATGAAGGCAGTCTCCTTGCACGGGCTGTTTGTGATTGAGAGGGAATTGGCAGTTTTTCATTAACAATGAAGGCAGTCTCCTTGCACGGGCAGTTAGTGCTTAAGAGGGAATTGACAGCTTTACATTAAAAAATGATGGCAGTCTCCTTGCATGGGCAGTTAGTGATAGAGAGGGAATTAACAGTTTTACATTGACAATGAAGGCAGTCAACTTGCACGGGCTGTTAGTGATTGAGAGGGAATTGACAGTTTTACAGTAACAATGAAGGCAGTCTCCTTGCACGGGCAGTTAGTGCTTGAGAGGGAATTGACAGTTTTACATTAACAATGAAGGCAGTCTCCGTGCACGGGATGTTAGTGATTGAGAGGGGAATTGACAGTTTTAAATTAACAATGAATGCAGTCTCCTTGCACGGGCTTTTAGTGATTGAGAGGGAATTGACAGTTTTACATTAACAGTGAAGGCAGTCTCCTTGCACGGGCTGTTATTGATTGAGAGGGAATTGACAGTTTTACATTAACAATGAAGGCAGTCTCCTTGCACGGGCAGTTAGTGCTTAAGAGGGAATTGACAGTTTTACATTAACCATGAAGGCAGTCTCCTTGCACGGGCGTTTAGTGCTTAAGAGGGAATTGACAGTTTTATATTAACAATGAAGGCAGTCTCCTTGCACGGGCTGTTTGTGATTGAGAGGGAATTGACAGTTTTACATTAACAATGAAGGCAGTCTGCTTGCACGGGCTTTTAGTGATTGATAGGGAATTGACAGGTTTACATTAACAATGAAGGCTGTCTTCTTGCACGGGCTGTTAGTGATTGAGAGGGAATTTACAGTTTTATATTAACAATGAACGCAGTCTCCTTGCACGGGCTTTTAGTGATTGAGAGGGAATTGACAGCTTTACATTACCAATGAAGGCAGTCTCTTTGCACGGGGTATTGGTGATTGATAGGGAATTGACAGTTTTACATTAACAATGAAGGCGGTCTCCTTGCACGGGCTGTAAGCGATTGAGCGGGAATTGACAGTTTTACATTAACAATGAAGGCAGTCTGCTTGCCCGGGTTGCTAGTGATTGAGAGGAAATTTACAGTTTTACATTAACAATGACGGCAGTCTCCTTGCACGGGCTGCTAGTGATTGAGAGGGAATTGCCAGTTTTACATTAACAGTGAAGGCAGTCTCCTTGCACGGGCTGTTAGTGATTGAGAGGGAATTGACAGTTTTACGTTAACAATGAAGGCAGTCTCCTTGCACGGGATGTTAGTGATTGAGAGGGGAATTGACAGTTTTAAATTAACAATGAAGGCAGTCTCCTTGCACGGGCTTTTAGTGATTGAGAGGGAATTGGCAGTTTTACATTAACAGTGAAGGCAGTCTCCTTGCACGGGCTGTTAGTGATTGAGAGGGAAATGACAGTTTTACATTAACACTGAAGGCAGTCTCCTTGCACGGGCTGTTAGTGATTGAGAAGGAATTGACAGTCTTACATTAACCATGAAGGCTGTCTGCTTGCACGGGCTTTTAGTGATTGAGAGGGAATTGACAGTTTCATATTAACAATGAAGGCAGTCTTCTTGCACGGGCTGTTAGTGATTGAGAGGGAATTGACAGTTTTAAATTAATAATGAAGGCAGTATCCTTGCACGGGCTTTTAGTAATTGAGAGGGAATTGACAGTTTTACACTAACAGTGAAGGCAGTCTCCTTGCACGGGCAGTTAGTGATTGAGAGGGAATTGACAGTTTTACATTAACAGTGAAGGCAGTCTTCTTGCACGGGCTTTTAGTGATTGAGAGGGAATTGACAGCTTTACATTACCAATGAAGGCAATCTCCTTGCACGGGTTGCTAGTGATTAAGAGGGAAGTGACAGTTTTACATTAACAATGAAGGCAGTCTCTGTGCACGGGATGTTAGTGATTGAGAGGGGAATTGACAGTTTTAAATTAACAATGAAGGCAGTCTCCTTGCACCGGCTTTTAGTGATTGAGAGGGAATTGACAGTTTTACATTAACAGTGAAGGCAGTCTTCTTGCACGGGCTTTTAGTGATTGAGAGGGAATTGACAGCTTTACATTACCAATGAAGGCAATCTCCTTGCACGGGTTGCTAGTGATTAAGAGGGAATTGACAGTTTTACATTAACAATGAAGGCAGTCTCTGTGCACGGGATGTTAGTGATTGAGAGGGTATTGACAGTTTCATATTAACAATGAAGGCAGTCTTCTTGCACGGGCTGTTAGTGATTGAGAGGGAATTGACAGTTTTACATTAACAGTGAAGGCAGTCTCCTTGCACGGGCTGTTAGTGATTGAGAGGGAATTGACAGTTTTACATTAACAATGAAGGCAGTCTCCTTGCACGGGCAGTTAGTGATTGAGAGGGAATTGACAGTTTTAAATTAACAATGAAGGCAGTCTCCTTGCACGGGCTTTTAGTGATTGAGAGGGAATTGGCAGTTTTACATTAACAGTGAAGGCAGTCTCCTTGCACGGGCTGTTAGTGATTGAGAGGGAAATGACAGTTTTACATTAACACTGAAGGCAGTCTCCTTGCACGGGCTGTTAGTGATTGAGAAGGAATTGACAGTCTTACATTAACCATGGAGGAAGTCTGCTTGCACGGGCTTTTAGTGATTGAGAGGGAATTGACAGTTTCATATTAACAATGAAGGCAGTCTTCTTGCACGGGCTGTTAGTGATTGAGAGGGAATTGACAGTTTTAAATTAATAATGAAGGCAGTCTCTTTGCACGGGGTATTGGTGATTGAGAGGGAATTGACAGTTTTACATTAACAATGAAGGCGGTCTCCTTGCACGAGCTGTTAGTGATTGATAGGGAATTGACAGTTTTACATTAACAATGAAGGCAGTCTCCTTGCACGGGCTGTTAGTGATTGAGAGGGAATTGACAGGTTTACATTAACAATGAAGGCAGTCTCCTTGCACGTGCTGTTAGTGATTGAGAGGGAAGTGACAGTTTTACATTAACAATGAAGGCAGTCTCCTTGCACGGGCTGTTAGTGATTGAGAGGGAATTGACAGTTTTATATTAACAATGAAGGCAGTCTCCTTGCACGGGCTGTTTGTGATTGAGAGGGAATTGGCAGTTTTTCATTAACAATGAAGGCAGTCTCCTTGCACGGGCAGTTAGTGCTTAAGAGGGAATTGACAGTTTTACATTAAAAAATGATGGCAGTCTCCTTGCTTGGGCAGTTAGTGATAGAGAGGGAATTAACAGTTTTACATTGACAATGAAGGCAGTCAACTTGCACGGGCTGTTAGTGATTGAGAGGGAATTGACAGTTTTACAGTAACAATGAAGGCAGTCTCCTTGCACGGGCAGTTAGTGCTTGAGAGGGAATTGACAGTTTTACATTAACAATGAAGGCAGTCTCCGTGCACGGGATGTTAGTGATTGAGAGGGGAATTGACAGTTTTAAATTAACAATGAATGCAGTCTCCTTGCACGGGCTTTTAGTGATTGAGAGGGAATTGACAGTTTTACATTAACAGTGAAGGCAGTCTCCTTGTACGGGCTGTTATTGATTGAGAGGGAATTGACAGTTTTACATTAACAATGAAGGCAGTCTCCTTGCACGGGCAGTTAGTGCTTAAGAGGGAATTGACAGTTTTTCATTAACCATGAAGGCAGTCTCCTTGCACGGGCGTTTAGTGCTTAAGAGGGAATTGACAGTTTTATATTAACAATGAAGGCAGTCTCCTTGCACGGGCTGTTTGTGATTGAGAGGGAATTGACAGTTTTACATTAACAATGAAGGCAGTCTGCTTGCACGGGCTTTTAGTGATTGATAGGGAATTGACAGGTTTACATTAACAATGAAGGCTGTCTTCTTGCACGGGCTGTTAGTGATTGAGAGGGAATTTACAGTTTTATATTAACAATGAACGCAGTCTCCTTGCACGGGCTTTTAGTGATTGAGAGGGAATTGACAGCTTTACATTACCAATGAAGGCAGTCTCTTTGCACGGGGTATTGGTGATTGAGAGGGAATTGACAGTTTTACATTAACAATGAAGGCGGTCTCCTTGCACGAGCTGTTAGTGATTGATAGGGAATTGACAGTTTTACATTAACAATGAAGGCGGTCTCCTTGCACGGGCTGTAAGCGATTGAGCGGGAATTGACAGTTTTACATTAACAATGAAGGCAGTCTGCTTGCCCGGGTTGCTAGTGATTGAGAGGAAATTTACAGTTTTACCTTAACAATGACGGCAGTCTCCTTGCATGGCCTGCTAGTGATTGAGAGGGAATTGCCAGTTTTACATTAACAGTGAAGGCAGTCTCCTTGCATGGGCTGTTAGTGATTGAGGGGGAATTGACAGTTTTACATTAACAATGAAGGCAGTCTCCTTGCACGGGCTGTTAGTGATTGAGAAGGAATTGACAGTCTTACATTAACAATGAAGGCAGTCTTCTTGCACGGGCTGTTAGTGATTGAGAGGGAATTGACAGTTTTAAATTAATAATGAAGGCAGTATCCTTGCACGGGCTTTTAGTAATTGAGAGGGAATTGACAGTTTTACATTAACAGTGAAGGCAGTCTCCTTGCACGGGCAGTTAGTGATTGAGAGGGAATTGACAGTTTTACATTAACAGTGAAGGCAGTCTTCTTGCACGGGCTTTTAGTGATTGAGAGGGTATTGACAGTTTCATATTAACAATGAAGGCAGTCTTCTTGTACGGGCTGTTAGTGATTGAGAGGGAATTGACAGTTTTAAATTAAAAGTGAAGGCAGTCTCCTTGCACGGGCTGTTAGTGATTGAGAGGGAATTGGCAGTTTTTCATTAACAATGAAGGCAGTCTCCTTGCACGGGCAGTTAGTGCTTAAGAGGGAATTGACAGTTTTACATTAAAAAATGATGGCAGTCTCCTTGCATGGGCAGTTAGTGATAGAGAGGGAATTGACAGTTTTACATTAACAGTGAAGGCAGTCTCCTTGCACGGGCTGTTGGTGATTGAGAGGGAATTGACAGTTTTACATTAACAATGAAGGCAGTCTCCTTGCACGGGCTGTTAGTGATTGAGAGGGAATTGACAGTCTTACATTAACCATGAAGGCAGTCTCTGTGCACGGGATGTTAGTGATTGAGAGGGGAATTGACAGTTTTAAATTAACAATGAAGGCAGTCACCTTGCACGGGCTTTTAGTGATTGAGAGGGAATTGACAGTTTTACATTAACAGTGAAGGCAGTCTCCTTGCACGGGCTGTTAGTGATTGAGAGGGAATTGACAGTTTTACGTTAACAATGATGGCAGTCTCCTTGCACGGGCTGTTAGTGATTGAGGGGGAAGTGACAGTTTTACATTAACAATGAAGACAGTCTCCTTGCACGGGCTGTTAGTGATTGAGAGGGAATTGACAGTTTTATATTAACAATGAAGGCAGTCTCCTTGCACGGGCATTTAGTGATTGAGAGGGAATTGACAGCTTTACATTAACAATGAAGGCAGTCTCCTTGCACGGGCTGTTAGTGATTGAGAGGGAATTGACAGTTTTACATTAACAGTGAAGGCAGTCTCCTTGCACGGGCTGTTAGTGATTAAGAGGGAATTAGCAGTTTTTCATTAACAATGAAGGCAGTCTCCTTGCACGGGCAGTTAGTGCTTAAGAGGGAATTGACAGTTTTACATTACAAAATGATGGCAGTCTCCTTGCATGGGCAGTTAGTGATAGAGAGGGAATTAACAGTTTTACATTGACAATGAAGGCAGTCAACTTGCACGGGCTGTTAGTGATTGAGAGGGAATTGACAGTTTTACAGTAACAATGAAGGCAGCCTCCTTACACGGGCAGTTAGTGCTTGAGAGGGAATTGACAGTTTTACATTAACAGTGAAGAAAGTCTCCGTGCACGGGATGTTAGTGATTGAGAGGGGAATTGACAGTTTTAAATTAACAATGAATGCAGTCTCCTTGCACGGGCTTTTAGTAATTGAGAGGGAATTGACTGTTTTACATTAACAGTGAAGGCAGTCTCCTTGCACGGGCTGTTATTGATTGAGAGGGAATTGACAGTTTTACATTAACAATGAACGCAGTCTCCTTGCACGGGCAGTTAGTGCTTAAGAGGGAATTGACAGTTTTACATTAACCATGAAGGCAGTCTCCTTGCACGGGCGTTTAGTGCTTAAGAGGGAATTGACAGTTTTATATTAACAATGAAGGCAGTCTCCTTGCACGGGCTGTTTGTGATTGAGAGGGAATTGACAGTTTTACATTAACAATAAAGGCAGTCTGCTTGCACGGGCTTTTAGTGATTGATAGGGAATTGACAGGTTTACATTAACAATGAAGGCTGTCTTCTTGCACGGGCTGTTAGTGATTGAGAGGGAATTTACAGTTTTATATTAACAATGACCGCAGTCTCCTTGCACGGGCTTTTAGTGATTGAGAGGGAATTGACAGCTTTACATTACCAATGAAGGCAGTCTCTTTGCACGGGGTATTGGTGATTGAGAGGGAATTGACAGTTTTACATTAACAATGAAGGCGGTCTCCTTGCACGAGCTGTTAGTGATTGATAGGGAATTGACAGTTTTACATTAACAATGAAGGCGGTCTCCTTGCACGGGCTGTAAGCGATTGAGCGGGAATTGACAGTTTTACATTAACAATGAAGGCAGTCTGCTTGCCCGGGTTGCTAGTAATTGAGAGGGAATTGACTGTTTTACATTAACAGTGAAGGCAGTCTCCTTGCACGGGCTGTTATTGATTGAGAGGGAATTGACAGTTTTACATTAACAATGAAGGCAGTCTCCTTGCATGGGCAGTTAGTGCTTAAGAGGGAATTGACAGTTTTACATTAACCATGAAGGCAGTCTCCTTGCACGGGCGTTTAGTGCTTAAGAGGGAATTGCCAGTTTTACATTAACAGTGAAGGCAGTCTCCTTGCATGGGCTGTTAGTGATTGAGAAGGAATTGACAGTCTTACATTAACCATGAAGGCTGTCTGCTTGCACGGGCTTTTAGTGATTGAGAGGGAATTGACAGTTTCATATTAACAATGAAGGCAGTCTTCTTGCACGGGCTGTTAGTGATTGAGAGGGAATTGACAGTTTTAAATTAATAATGAAGGCAGTATCCTTGCACGGGCTTTTAGTAATTGAGAGGGAATTGACAGTTTTACATTAACAGTGAAGGCAGTCTCCTTGCACGGGCAGTTAGTGATTGAGAGGGAATTGACAGTTTTACATTAACAGTGAAGGCAGTCTTCTTGCACGGGCTTTTAGTGATTGAGAGGGAATTGACAGCTTTACATTACCAATGAAGGCAATCTCCTTGCACGGGTTGCTAGTGATTAAGAGGGAATTGACAGTTTTACATTAACAATGAAGGCAGTCTCTGTGCACGGGATGTTAGCGATTGAGAGGGGAATTGACAGTTTTAAATTAACAATGAAGGCAGTCTCCTTGCACCGACCGGCTTTTAGTGATTGAGAGGGAATTGACAGTTTTACATTAACAGTGAAGGCAGTCTCCTTGCACGGGCTGTTGGTGATTGAGAGGGAATTGACAGTTTTACATTAACAATGAAGGCAGTCTCCTTGCACGGTCTGTTAGTGATTGAGAGGGAATTGACAGTCTTACATTAACCATGAAGGCAGTCTGCTTGCACGGGCTTTTAGTGATTGAGAGGGTATTGACAGTTTCATATTAACAATGAAGGCAGTCTTCTTGCACGGGCTGTTAGTGATTGAGAGGGAATTGACAGTTTTAAATTAAAAGTGAAGGCAGTGTCCTTGCACGGGCTGTTAGTGATTGAGAGGGAATTGGCAGTTTTTCATTAACAATGAAGGCAGTCTCCTTGCACGGGCAGTTAGTGCTTAAGAGGGAATTGACAGTTTTACATTAAAAAATGATGGCAGTCTCCTTGCATGGGCAGTTAGTGATAGAGAGGGAATTGACAGTTTTACATTAACAGTGAAGGCAGTCTCCTTGCACGGGCTGTTGGTGATTGAGAGGGAATTGACAGTTTTACATTAACAATGAAGGCAGTCTCCTTGCACGGGCTGTTAGTGATTGAGAGGGAATTGACAGACTTACATTAACCATGAAGGCAGTCTGCTTGCACGGGCATTTAGTGATTGAGAGGGAATTGACAGTTTCATATTAACAATGAAGGCAGTCTTCTTCCACGGGTTGCTAGTGATTCAGAGGGAATTGACAGTTTTACATTAACAATGAAGGCATTCTCTGTGCACGGGATGTTAGTGATTGAGAGGGGAATTGACAGTTTTAAATTAACAATGAAGGCAGTCTCCTTGCACGGGCTTTTAGTGATTGAGAGGGAATTGACAGTTTTACATTAACAGTGAAGGCAGTCTCCTTGCACGGGCTGTTAGTGATTGAGAGGGAATTGACAGTTTTACATTAACAATGAAGGCAGTCTCCTTGCACGGGCTGTTAGTGATTGAGGGGGAAGTGACAGTTTTACATTAACAATGAAGGCAGTCTCCTTGCACGGGCTGTTAGTGATTGAGAGGGAATTGACAGTTTTATATTAACAATGAAGGCAGTCTCCTTGCACGGGCATTTAGTTATTGAGAGGGAATTGACAGCTTTACATTAACAATGAAGGCAGTCTCCTTGCACGGGCTGTTAGTGATTGAGAGGGAATTGACAGTTTTACATTAACAGTGAAGGCAGTCTCCTTGCACGGGCTGTTAGTGATTAAGAGGGAATTAGCAGTTTTTCATTAACAATGAAGGCAGTCTCCTTGCACGGGCAGTTATTGCTTAAGAGGGAATTGACAGTTTTACATTACAAAATGATGGCAGTCTCCTTGCATGGGCAGTTAGTGATAGAGAGGGAATTAACAGTTTTACATTGACAATGAAGGCAGTCAACTTGCACGGGCTGTTAGTGATTGAGAGGGAATTGACAGTTTTACAGTAACAATGAAGGCAGCCTCCTTGCACGGGCAGTTAGTGCTTGAGAGGGAATTGACAGTTTTACATTAACAATGAAGGCAGTCTCCGTGCACGGGATGTTAGTGATTGAGAGGGGAATTGACAGTTTTAAATTAACAATGAATGCAGTCTCCTTGCACGGGCTTTTAGTAATTGAGAGGGAATTGACTGTTTTACATTAACAGTGAAGGCAGTCTCCTTGCACGGGCTGTTATTGATTGAGAGGGAATTGACAGTTTTACATTAACAATGAAGGCAGTCTCCTTGCACGGGCAGTTAGTGATAGAGAGGGAATTGACAGTTTTACATTAACAGTGAAGGCAGTCTCCTTGCACGGGCTGTTGGTGATTGAGAGGGAATTGACAGTTTTACATTAACAATGAAGGCAGTCTCCTTGCACGGTCTGTTAGTGATTGAGAGGGAATTGACAGTCTTACATTAACCATGAAGGCAGTCTGCTTGCACGGGCTTTTAGTGATTGAGAGGGTATTGACAGTTTCATATTAACAATGAAGGCAGTCTTCTTGCACGGGCTGTTAGTGATTGAGAGGGAATTGACAGTTTTAAATTAAAAGTGAAGGCAGTGTCCTTGCACGGGCTGTTAGTGATTGAGAGGGAATTGGCAGTTTTTCATTAACAATGAAGGCAGTCTCCTTGCACGGGCAGTTAGTGCTTAAGAGGGAATTGACAGTTTTACATTAAAAAATGATGGCAGTCTCCTTGCATGGGCAGTTAGTGATAGAGAGGGAATTGACAGTTTTACATTAACAGTGAAGGCAGTCTCCTTGCACGGGCTGTTGGTGATTGAGAGGGAATTGACAGTTTTACATTAACAATGAAGGCAGTCTCCTTGCACGGGCTGTTAGTGATTGAGAGGGAATTGACAGACTTACATTAACCATGAAGGCAGTCTGCTTGCACGGGCATTTAGTGATTGAGAGGGTATTGACAGTTTCATATTAACAATGAAGGCAGTCTTCTTCCACGGGTTGCTAGTGATTGAGAGGGAATTGACAGTTTTACATTAACAATGAAGGCATTCTCTGTGCACGGGATGTTAGTGATTGAGAGGGGAATTGACAGTTTTAAATTAACAATGAAGGCAGTCTCCTTGCACGGGCTTTTAGTGATTGAGAGGGAATTGACAGTTTTACATTAACAGTGAAGGCAGTCTCCTTGCACGGGCTGTTAGTGATTGAGAGGGAATTGACAGTTTTACATTAACAATGAAGGCAGTCTCCTTGCACGGGCTGTTAGTGATTGAGGGGGAAGTGACAGTTTTACATTAACAATGAAGGCAGTCTCCTTGCACGGGCTGTTAGTGATTGAGAGGGAATTGACAGTTTTATATTAACAATGAAGGCAGTCTCCTTGCACGGGCATTTAGTGATTGAGAGGGAATTGACAGCTTTACATTAACAATGAAGGCAGTCTCCTTGCACGGGCTGTTAGTGATTGAGAGGGAATTGACAGTTTTACATTAACAGTGAAGGCAGTCTCCTTGCACGGGCTGTTAGTGATTAAGAGGGAATTAGCAGTTTTTCATTAACAATGAAGGCAGTCTCCTTGCACGGGCAGTTAGTGCTTAAGAGGGAATTGACAGTTTTACATTACAAAATGATGGCAGTCTCCTTGCATGGGCAGTTAGTGATAGAGAGGGAATTAACAGTTTTACATTGACAATGAAGGCAGTCAACTTGCACGGGCTGTTAGTGATTGAGAGGGAATTGACAGTTTTACAGTAACAATGAAGGCAGCCTCCTTGCACGGGCAGTTAGTGCTTGAGAGGGAATTGACAGTTTTACATTAACAATGAAGGCAGTCTCCGTGCACGGGATGTTAGTGATTGAGAGGGGAATTGACAGTTTTAAATTAACAATGAATGCAGTCTCCTTGCACGGGCTTTTAGTAATTGAGAGGGAATTGACTGTTTTACATTAACAGTGAAGGCAGTCTCCTTGCACGGGCTGTTATTGATTGAGAGGGAATTGACAGTTTTACATTAACAATGAAGGCAGTCTCCTTGCACGGGCAGTTAGTGCTTAAGAGGGAATTGACAGTTTTACATTAACCATGAAGGCAGTCTCCTTGCACGGGCGTATAGTGATTGAGAGGGAATTGACAGTTTTATATTAACAATGAAGGCACTCTCCTTGCACGGGCTGTTTGTGATTGAGAGGGAATTGACAGTTTTACATTAACAATGAAGGCAGTCTCCTTGCACGGGCTGTTAGTGATTGAGAGGGAATTGACAGTCTTACATTAACCATGAAGGCAGTCTGCTTGCACGGGCTTTTAGTGATTGATAGGGAATTGACAGTTTTACATTAACAATGAAGGCAGTCTTCTTGCACGGGCTGTTAGTGATTGAGAGGGAATTGACAGTTTTATATTAACAATGAACGCAGTCTCCTTGCACGGGCTTTTAGTGATTGAGAGGGAATTGACAGCTTTACATTACCAATGAAGGCAGTCTCTTTGCACGGGGTATTGGTGATTGAGAGGGAATTGACAGTTTTACATTAACAATGAAGGCGGTCTCCTTGCACGAGCTGTTAGTGATTGATAGGAATTGCCAGTTTTACATCAACAATGAAGACAATCTCCTTACACGGGCTGTTAGTGATTGAGAGGGAATTGACAGTTTTACATTAACAATGAAGGCAGTCTCCTTGCACGTGCTGTTAGTGATTGAGAGGGAAGTGACAGTTTTACATCAACAATGAAGGCAGTCTCCTTGCACGGGCTGTTAGTGATTGAGAGGGAATTGACAGTTTTATATTAACAATGAAGGCAGTCTCCTTGCACGGGCTTTTAGTGATTGAGAGGGAATTGACAGATTTACATTACCAATGATGGCAATCTCCTTGCATGGGTTGCTAGTGATTGAGAGGGAATTGACAGTTTTACGTTAACAATGAAGGCAGTCTCCGTGCACGGGATGTTAGTGATTGAGAGGGGAATTGGCAATTTTACATTAACAGTGAAGGCAGTCTCCTTGCACGGGCTGTTAGTGATTGAGAGGGAATTGACAGTTTTACATTAACCCTGAAGGCAGTCTCCTTGCACGGGCTGTTAGTGATTGAGAAGGAATTGACAGTCTTACATGAACCATGAAGGAAGTCTGCTTGCACGGGCTTTTAGTGATTGAGAGGGAATTGACAGTTTCATATTAACAATGAAGGCAGTCTTCTTGCACGGGCAGTTAGTGATTGAGAGGGAATTGACAGTTTTAAATTAATAATGAAGGCAGTCTCTTTGCACGGGGTATTGGTGATTGAGAGGGAATTGACAGTTTTACATTAACAATGAATGCGGTCTCCTTGCACGAGCTGTTAGTGATTGATAGGGAATTGCCAGTTTTACATTAACAATGAAGACACTCTCCTTGCATGGGCTGTTAGTGATTGAGAGGGAATTGACAGGTTTACATTAACAATGAAGGCAGTCTCCTTGCACGTGCTGTTAGTGATTGAGAGGGAAGTGACAGTTTTACATTAACAATGAAGGCAGTCTCCTTGCACGGGCTGTTAGTGATTGAGAGGGAATTGACAGTTTTATATTAACAATGAAAGCAGTCTCCTTGCACGGGCTGTTTGTGATTGAGAGGGAATTGGCAGTTTTTCATTAACAATGAAGGCAGTCTCCTTGCACGGGCAGTTAGTGCTTAAGAGCGAATTGACAGTTTTACATTAAAAAATGATGGCAGTCTCCTTGCATGGGCAGTTAGTGATAGAGAGGGAATTAACAGTTTTACATTGACAATGAAGGCAGTCAACTTGCACGGGCTGTTAGTGATTGAGAGGGAATTGACAGTTTTACATTAACAATGAAGGCAGTCTCCTTGCACGGGCAGTTAGTGCTTGAGAGGGAATTGACAGTTTTACTTTAACAATGAAGGCAGTCGCCGTGCACGGGATGTTAGTGATTGAGAGGGGAATTGACAGTTTTAAATTAACAATGAATGCAGTCTCCTTGCACGGGCTTTTAGTGATTGAGAGGGAATTGACAGTTTTACATTAACAGTGAAGGCAGTCTCCTTGCACGGGCTGTTATTGATTGAGAGGGAATTGACAGTTTTACATTAACAATGAAGGCAGTCTCCTTGCACGGGCAGTTAGTGCTTAAGAGGGAATTGACAGTTTTACATTAACCATGAAGGCAGTCTCCTTGCACGGGCGTTTAGTGCTTAAGAGGGAATTGACAGTTTTATATTAACAATGAAGGCAGTCTCCTTGCACGGGCTGTTTGTGATTGAGAGGGAATTGAAAGTTTTACATTAACAATGAAGGCAGTCTGCTTGCACGGGCTTTTAGTGATTGATAGGGAATTGACAGGTTTACATTAACAATGAAGGCTGTCTTCTTGCACGGGCTGTTAGTGATTGAGAGGGAATTTACAGTTTTATATTAACAATGAACGCAGTCTCCTTGCACGGGCTTTTAGTGATTGAGAGGGAATTGACAGCTTTACATTACCAATGAAGGCAGTCTCTTTGCACGGGGTATTGGTGATTGAGAGGGAATTGACAGTTTTACATTAACAATGAAGGCGGTCTCCTTGCACGAGCTGTTAGTGATTGATAGGGAATTGACAGTTTTACATTAACAATGAAGGCGGTCTCCTTGCACGGGCTGTAAGCGATTGAGTGGGAATTGACAGTTTTACATTAACAATGAAGGCAGTCTGCTTGCCCGGGTTGCTAGTGATTGAGAGGAAATTTACAGTTTTACATTAACAATGACGGCAGTCTCCTTGCACGGCCTGCTAGTGATTGAGAGGGAATTGCCAGTTTTACATCAACAGTGAAGGCAGTCTCCTTGCATGGGCTGTTAGTGATTGAGGGGGAATTGACAGTTTTACATTAACAATGAAGGCAGTCTCCTTGCACGGGCTGTTAGTGATTGAGAAGGAATTGACAGGCTTACATTAACCATGAAGGCAGTCTGCTTGCACGGGCTTTTAGTGATTGAGAGGGAATTGACTGTTTCATATTAACAATGAAGGCAGTCTTCTTGCACGGGCTGTTAGTGATTGAGAGGGAATTGACAGTTTTAAATTAATAATGAAGACAGTATCCTTGCACGGGCTTTTAGTAATTGATAGGGAATTGACAGTTTTACATTAACAATGAAGGCAGTCTTCTTGCACGGGCTGTTAGTGATTGAGAGGGAATTGACAGTTTTATATTAACAATGAACGCAGTCTCCTTGCACGGGCTTTTAGTGATTGAGAGGGAATTGACAGCTTTACATTACCAATGAAGGCAGTCTCTTTGCACGGGGTATTGGTGATTGAGAGGGAATTGACAGTTTTACATTAACAATGAAGGCGGTCTCCTTGCACGAGCTGTTAGTGATTGATAGGAATTGCCAGTTTTACATTAACAATGAAGACAATCTCCTTACACGGGCTGTTAGTGATTGAGAGGGAATTGACAGTTTTACATTAACAATGAAGGCAGTCTCCTTGCACGTGCTGTTAGTGATTGAGAGGGAAGTGACAGTTTTACATTAACAATGAAGGCAGTCTCCTTGCACGGGCTGTTAGTGATTGAGAGGGAAGTGACAGTTTTATATTAACAATGAAGGCAGTCTCCTTGCACGGGCTTTTAGTGATTGAGAGGGAATTGACAGATTTACATTACCAATGATGGCAATCTCCTTGCATGGGTTGCTAGTGATTGAGAGGGAATTGACAGTTTTACGTTAACAATGAAGGCAGTCTCCGTGCACGTGCTGTTAGTGATTGAGAGGGAAGTGACAGTTTTACATTAACAATGAAGGCAGTCTCCTTGCACGGGCTGTTTGTGATTGAGAGGGAATTGACAGTTTTATATTAACAATGAAAGCAGTCTCCTTGCACGGGCTGTTTGTGATTGAGAGGGAATTGGCAGTTTTTCATTAACAATGAAGGCAGTCTCCTTGCACGGGCAGTTAGTGCTTAAGAGGGAATTGACAGTTTTACATTAAAAAATGATGGCAGTCTCCTTGCATGGGCAGTTAGTGATAGAGAGGGAATTAACAGTTTTACATTGACAATGAAGGCAGTCAACTTGCACGGGCTGTTAGTGATTGAGAGGGAATTGACAGTTTTACAGTAACAATGAAGGCAGTCTCCTTGCACGGGCAGTTAGTGCTTGAGAGGGAATTGACAGTTTTACATTAACAATGAAGGCAGTCTCCGTGCACGGGATGTTAGTGATTGAGAGGGGAATTGACAGTTTTAAATTAACAATGAATGCAGTCTCCTTGCACGGGCTTTTAGTGATTGAGAGGGAATTGACAGTTTTACATTAACAGTGAAGGCAGTCTCCTTGCACGGGCTGTTATTGATTGAGAGGGAATTGACAGTTTTACATTAACAATGAATGCAGTCTCCTTGCACGGGCAGTTAGTGATTGAGAGGGAATTGACAGTTTTATATTAACAATGAAAGCAGTCTCCTTGCACGGGCTGTTTGTGATTGAGAGGGAATTGACAGTTTTTGTATTAACAATGAAGGCAGTCTCCTTGCACGGGCTGTTTGTGATTGAGAGGGAATTGACAGTTTTACATTAACAATGAAGGCAGTCTGCTTGCATGGGCTATTAGTGATTGATAGGGAATTGACAGGTTTACATTAACAATGAAGTCTGTCTTCTTGCACGGGCTGTTAGTGATTGAGAGGGAATTTACAGTTTTATATTAACAATGAACGCAGTCTTCTTGCACGGGCTTTTAGTGATTGAGAGGGAATTGACAGCTTTACATTACCAATGAAGGCAGTCTCTTTGCACGGGGTATTGGTGATTGAGAGGGAATTGACAGTTTTACATTAACAATGAAGGCGGTCTCCTTGCACGAGCTGTTAGTGATTGATAGGGAATTGACAGTTTTACATTAACAATGAAGGCGGTCTCCTTGCACGGGCTCTAAGCGATTGAGCGGGAATTGACAGTTTTACATTAACAATGAAGGCAGTCTGCTTGCCCGGGTTGCTAGTGATTGAGAGGAAATTTACAGTTTTACATTAACAATGACGGCAGTCTCCTTGCACGGCCTGCTAGTGATTGAGAGGGAATTGCCAGTTTTACATTAACAGTGAAGGCAGTCTCCTTGCATGGGCTGTTAGTGATTGAGGGGGAATTGACAGTTTTACATTAACAATGAAGGCAGTCTCCTTGCACGGGCTGTTAGTGATTGAGAAGGAATTGACAGGCTTACATTAACCATGAAGGCAGTCTGCTTGCACGGGCTTTTAGTGATTGAGAGGGAATTGACTGTTTCATATTAACAATGAAGGCAGTCTTCTTGCACGGGCTGTTAGTGATTGAGAGGGAATTGACAGTTTTAAATTAATAATGAAGGCAGTATCCTTGCACGGGCTTTTAGTAATTGATAGGGAATTGACAGTTTTACATTAACAATGAAGGCAGTCTTCTTGCACGGGCTGTTAGTGATTGAGAGGGAATTGACAGTTTTATATTAACAATGAACGCAGTCTCCTTGCACGGGCTTTTAGTGATTGAGAGGGAATTGACAGCTTTACATTACCAATGAAGGCAGTCTCTTTGCACGGGGTATTGGTGATTGAGAGGGAATTGACAGTTTTACATTAACAATGAAGGCGGTCTCCTTGCACGAGCTGTTAGTGATTGATAGGAATAGCCAGTTTTACATTAACAATGAAGACAATCTCCTTACACGGGCTGTTAGTGATTGAGAGGGAATTGACAGTTTTACATTAACAATGAAGGCAGTCTCCTTGCACGTGCTGTTAGTGATTGAGAGGGAAGTGACAGTTTTACATTAACAATGAAGGCAGTCTCCTTGCACGGGCTTTTAGTGATTGAGAGGGAATTGACAGATTTACATTACCAATGATGGCAATCTCCTTGCATGGGTTGCTAGTGATTGAGAGGGAATTGACAGTTTTACGTTAACAATGAAGGCAGTCTCCGTGCACGGGATGTTAGTGATTGAGAGGGGAATTGACAGTTTTAAATTAACAATGAAGGCAGTCTCCTTGCACGGGCTTTTAGTGATTGAGAGGGAATTGGCAGTTTTACATTAACAGTGAAGGCAGTCTCCTTGCACGGGCTGTTAGTGATTGAGAGGGAATTGACAGTTTTACATTAACACTGAAGGCAGTCTCCTTGCACGGGCTGTTAGTGATTGAGAAGGAATTGACAGTCTTACATTAACCATGAAGGAAGTCTGCTTGCACGGGCTTTTAGTTATTGAGAGGGAATTGACAGTTTCATATTAACAATGAAGGCAGTCTTCTTGCACGGGCTGTTAGTGATTGAGAGGGAATTGACAGTTTTAAATTAATAATGAAGGCAGTCTCTTTGCACGGGGTATTGGTGATTGAGAGGGAATTGACAGTTTTACATTAACAATGAAGGCGGTCTCCTTGCACGAGCTGTTAATGATTGATAGGGAATTGCCAGTTTTACATTAACAATGCAGACACTCTCCTTGCATGGGCTGTTAGTGATTGAGAGGGAATTGACAGGTTTACATTAACAATGAAGGCAGTCTCCTTGCACGTGCTGTTAGTGATTGAGAGGGAAGTGACAGTTTTACATTAACAATGAAGGCAGTCTCCTTGCACGGGCTGTTAGTGATTGAGAGGGAATTGACAGTTTTATATTAACAATGAAAGCAGTCTCCTTGCACGGGCTGTTTGTGATTGAGAAGGAATTGGCAGTTTTTCATTAACAATGAAGGCAGTCTCCTTGCACGGGCAGTTAGTGCTTAAGAGGGAATTGACAGTTTTACATTAAAAAATGATGGCAGTCTCCTTGCATGGGCAGTTAGTGATAGAGAGGGAATTAACAGTTTTACATTGACAATGAAGGCAGTCAACTTGCACGGGCTGTTAGTGCTTGAGAGGGAATTGACAGTTTTACATTAACAATGAAGGCAGTCTCCGTGCACGGGATGTTAGTGATTGAGAGGGGAATTGACAGTTTTAAATTAACAATGAATGCAGTCTCCTTGCACGGGCTTTTAGTGATTGAGAGGGAATTGACAGTTTTACATTAACAGTGAAGGCAATCTCCTTGCACGGGCTGTTATTGATTGAGAGGGAATTGACAGTTTTACGTTAACAATGAAGGCAGTCTCCGTGCACGGGATGTTAGTGATTGAGAGGGGAATTGACAGTTTTAAATTAACAATGAAGGCAGTCTCCTTGCACGGGCTTTTAGTGATTGAGAGGGAATTGGCAGTTTTACATTAACAGTGAAGGCAGTCTCCTTGCACGGGCTGTTAGTGATTGAGAGGGAATTGACAGTTTTACATTAACACTGAAGGCAGTCTCCTTGCACGGGCTGTTAGTGATTGAGAAGGAATTGACAGTCTTACATTAACCATGAAGGAAGTCTGCTTGCACGGGCTTTTAGTGATTGAGAGGGAATTGGCAGTTTTACATTAACAGTGAAGGCAATCTCCTTGCACGGGCTGTTATTGATTGAGAGGGAATTGACAGTTTTACATTAACAATGAAGGCAGTCTCCTTGCACGGGCAGTTAGTGATTGAGAGGGAATTGACAGTTTTATATTAACAATGAAAGCAGTCTCCTTGCACGGGCTGTTTGTGATTGAGAGGGAATTGACAGTTTTATATTAACAATGAAGGCAGTCTCCTTGCACGGGCTGTTTGTGATTGAGAGGGAATTGACAGTTTTACATTAACAATGAAGGCAGTCTGCTTGCACTGGATTTTAGTGATTGATAGGGAATTGACAGGTTTACATTAACAATGAAGGCTGTCTTCTTGCACGGGCTGTTAGTGATTGAGAGGGAATTTACAGTTTTATATTAACAATGAACGCAGTCTCCTTGCACGGGCTTTTAGTGATTGAGAGGGAATTGACAGCTTTACATTACCAATGAAGGCAGTCTCTTTGCACGGGGTATTGGTGATTGAGAGGGAATTGACAGTTTTACATAAACAATGAAGGCGGTCTCCTTGCACGAGCTGTTATTGATTGATAGGGAATTGACAGTTTTACATTAACAATGAAGGCGGTCTCCTTGCACGGGCTGTAAGCGATTGAGCGGGAATTGACAGTTTTACATTAACAATGAAGGCAGTCTGCTTGCCCGGGTTGCTAGTGATTGAGAGGAAATGTACAGTTTTACATTAACAATGACGGCAGTCTCCTTGCACGGCCTGCTAGTGATTGAGAGGGAATTGCCAGTTTTACATTAACAGTGAAGGCAGTCTCCTTGCATGGGCTGTTTGTGATTGAGGGGGAATTGACAGTTTTACATTAACAATGAAGGCAGTCTCCTTGCACGGGCTGTTAGTGATTGAGAAGGAATTGACAGGCTTACATTAACCATGAAGGCAGTCTGCTTGCACGGGCTTTTAGTGATTGAGAGGGAATTGACTGTTTCATATTAACAATGAAGGCAGTCTTCTTGCACGGGCTGTTAGTGATTGAGAGGGAATTGACAGTTTTAAATTAATAATGAAGGCAGTATCCTTGCACGGGCTTTTAGTAATTGATAGGGAATTGACAGTTTTACATTAACAATGAAGGCAGTCTTCTTGCACGGGCTGTTAGTGATTGAGAGGGAATTGCCAGTTTTACATTAACAATGAAGACAATCTCCTTACACGGGCTGTTAGTGATTGAGAGGGAATTGACAGTTTTACATTAACAATGAAGGCAGTCTCCTTGCACGTGCTGTTAGTGATTGAGAGGGAAGTGACAGTTTTACATTAAAAATGAAGGCAGTCTCCTTGCACGGGCTTTTAGTGATTGAGAGGGAATTGACAGATTTACATTACCAATGATGGCAATCTCCTTGCATGGGTTGCTAGTGATTGAGAGGGAATTGACAGTTTAACGTTAACAATGAAGGCAGTCTCCGTGCACGGGATGTTAGTGATTGAGAGGGGAATTGACAGTTTTAAATTAACAATGAAGGCAGTCTCCTTGCACGGGCTTTTAGTGATTGAGAGGAAATTGACAGTTTTACAATAACACTGAAGGCAGTCTCCTTGCACGGGCTGTTAGTGATTGAGAAGGAATTGACAGTCTTACATTAACCATGAAGGAAGTCTGCTTGCACGGGCTTTCAGTGATTGAGAGGGAATTGACAGTTTCATATTAACAATGAAGGCAGTCTTCTTGCACGGGCTGTTAGTGATTGAGAGGGAATTGACAGTTTTAAATTAATAATGAAGGCAGTCTCTTTGCACGGGGTATTGGTGATTGAGAGGGAATTGACAGTTTTACATTAACAATGAAGGCGGTCTCCTTGCACGAGCTGTTAGTGATTGATAGGGAATTGCCAGTTTTACATTAACAATGAAGACACTCTCCTTGCATGGGCTGTTAGTGATTGAGAGGGAATTGACAGGTTTACATTAACAATGAAGGCAGTCTCCTTGCACGTGCTGTTAGTGATTGAGAGGGAAGTGACTGTTTTACATTAACAATGAAGGCAGTCTCCTTGCACGGGCTGTTAGTGATTGAGAGGGAATTGACAGTTTTATATTAACAATGAAAGCAGTCTCCTTGCACGGGCTGTTTGTGATTGAGAGGGAATTGGCAGTTTTTCATTAACAATGAAGGCAGTCTCCTTGCACGGGCAGTTAGTGCTTAAGAGGGAATTGACAGTTTTACGTTAAAAAATGATGGCAGTCTCCTTGCATGGGCAGTTAGTGATAGAGAGGGAATTAACAGTTTTACATTGACAATGAAGGCAGTCAACTTGCACGGGCTGTTAGTGATTGAGAGGGAATTGACAGTTTTACAGTAACAATGAAGGCAGTCTCCTTGCACGGGCAGTTAGTGCTTGAGAGGGAATTGACAGTTTTACATTAACAATGAAGGCAGTCTCCGTGCACGGGATGTTAGTGATTGAGAGGGGAATTGACAGTTTTAAATTAACAATGAATGCAGTCTCCTTGCACGGGCTTTTAGTGATTGAGAGGGAATTGACAGTTTTACATTAACAGTGAAGGCAGTCTCCTTGCACGGGCTGTTATTGATTGAGAGGGAATTGACAGTTTTACGTTAACAATGAAGGCAGTCTCCGTGCACGGGATGTTAGTGATTGAGAGGGGAATTGACAGTTTTAAATTAACAATGAATGCAGTCTCCTTGCACGGGCTTTTAGTGATTGAGAGGGAATTGACAGTTTTACATTAACAGTGAAGGCAGTCTCCTTGCACGGGCTGTTAGTGATTGAGAGGGAATTGACAGTTTTACATTAACACTGAAGGCAGTCTCCTTGCACGGGCTGTTAGTGATTGAGAAGGAATTGACAGTCTTACATTAACCATGAAGGAAGTCTGCTTGCACGGGCTTTTAGTGATTGAGAGGGAATTGGCAGTTTTACATTAACAGTGAAGGCAGTCTCCTTGCACGGGCTGTTATTGATTGAGAGGGAATTGACAGTTTTACATTAACAATGAAGGCAGTCTCCTTGCACGGGCAGTTAGTGATTGAGAGGGAATTGACAGTTTTATATTAACAATGAAAGCAGTCTCCTTGCACGGGCTGTTTGTGATTGAGAGGGAATTGACAGTTTTATATTAACAATGAAGGCAGTCTCCTTGCACGGGCTGTTTGTGATTGAGAGGGAATTGACAGTTTTACATTAACAATGAAGGCAGTCTGCTTGCACGGGCTTTTAGTGATTGATAGGGAATTGACAGGTTTACATTAACAATGAAGGCTGTCTTCTTGCACGGGCTGTTAGTGATTGAGAGGGAATTTACAGTTTTATATTAACAATGAACGCAGTCTCCTTGCACGGGCTTTTAGTGATTGAGAGGGAATTGACAGCTTTACATTACCAATGAAGGCAGTCTCTTTGCACGGGGTATTGGTGATTGAGAGGGAATTGACAGTTTTACATTAACAATGAAGGCGGTCTCCTTGCACGAGCTGTTATTGATTGATAGGGAATTGACAGTTTTACATTAACAATGAAGGCGGTCTCCTTGCACGGGCTGTAAGCGATTGAGCGGGAATTGACAGTTTTACATTAACAATGAAGGCAGTCTGCTTGCCCGGGTTGCTAGTGATTGAGAGGAAATTTACAGTTTTACATTAACAATGACGGCAGTCTCCTTGCACGGCCTGCTAGTGGTTGAGAGGGAATTGCCAGTTTTATATTAACAATGAAAGCAGTCTCCTTGCACGGGCTGTTTGTGATTGAGAGGGAATTGACAGTTTTATATTAACAATGAAGGCAGTCTCCTTGCACGGGCTGTTTGTGATTGAGAGGGAATTGACAGTTTTACATTAACAATGAAGGCAGTCTCCTTGCACGGGCTGTTTGTGATTGAGAGGGAATTGACAGTTTTACATTAACAATGAAGGCAGTCTGCTTGCACGGGCTTTTAGTGATTGATAGGGAATTGACAGGTTTACATTAACAATGAAGGCTGTCTTCTTGCACGGGCTGTTAGTGATTGAGAGGGAATTTACAGTTTTATATTAACAATGAACGCAGTCTCCTTGCACGGGCTTTTAGTGATTGAGAGGGAATTGACAGCTTTACATTACCAATGAAGGCAGTCTCTTTGCACGGGGTATTGATGATTGAGAGGGAATTGACAGTTTTACATTAACAATGAAGGCGGTCTCCTTGCACGAGCTGTTATTGATTGATAGGGAATTGACAGTTTTACATTAACAATGAAGGCTGTCTCCTTGCACGGGCTGTAAGCGATTGAGCGGGAATTGACAGTTTTACATTAACAATGAAGGCAGTCTGCTTGCCCGGGTTGCTAGTGATTGGGAGGAAATTTACAGTTTTACATTAACAATGACGGCAGTCTCCTTGCACGGCCTGCTAGTGGTTGAGAGGGAATTGCCAGTTTTACATTAACAGTGAAGGCAGTCTCCTTGCATGGGCTGTTAGTGATTGAGGGGGAATTGACAGTTTTACATTAACAATGAAGGCAGTCTCCTTGCATGGGCTGTTAGTGATTGAGAAGGAATTGACAGGCTTACATTAACCATGAAGGCAGTCTGCTTGCACGGGCTTTTAGTGATTGAGAGGGAATTGACTGTTTCATATTAACAATGAAGGCAGTCTTCTTGCACGGGCTGTTAGTGATTGAGAGGGAATTGACAGTTTTAAATTAATAATGAAGGCAGTATCCTTGCACGGGCTTTTAGTAATTGATAGGGAATTGACAGTTTTACATTAACAATGAAGGCAGTCTTCTTGCACGGGCTGTTAGTGATTGAGAGGGAATTGACAGTTTTATATTAGCAATGAACGCAGTCTCCTTGCACGGGCTTTTAGTGATTGAGAGGGAATTGACAGCTTTACATTACCAATGAAGGCAGTCTCTTTGCACGGGGTATTGGTGATTGAGAGGGAATTGACAGTTTTACATTAACAATGAAGGCGGTCTCCTTGCACGAGCTGTTAGTGATTGATAGGAATTGCCAGTTTTACATTAACAATGAAGACAATCTCCTTACACGGGCTGTTAGTGATTAAGAGGGAATTGACAGTTTTACATTAACAATGAAGGCAGTCTCCTTGCACGTGCTGTTAGTGATTGAGAGGGAAGTGACAGTTTTACATTAACAATGAAGGCAGTCTCCTTGCACGGGCTTTTAGTGATTGAGAGGGAATTGACAGATTTACATTACCAATGATGGCAATCTCCTTGCATGGGTTGCTAGTGATTGAGAGGGAATTGACAGTTTAACGTTAACAATGAAGGCAGTCTCCGTGCACGGGATGTTAGTGATTGAGAGGGGAATTGACAGTTTTAAATTAACAATGAAGGCAGTCTCCTTGCACGGGCTTTTAGTGATTGAGAGGGAATTGACAGTTTTACATTAACACTGAAGGCAGTCTCCTTGCACGGGCTGTTAGTGATTGAGAAGGAATTGACAGTCTTACATTAACCATGAAGGAAGTCTGCTTGCACGGGCTTTCAGTGATTGAGAGGGAATTGACAGTTTCATATTAACAATGAAGGCAGTCTTCTTGCACGGGCTGTTAGTGATTGAGAGGGAATTGACAGTTTTAAATTAATAATGAAGGCAGTCTCTTTGCACGGGGTATTGGTGATTGAGAGGGAATTGACAGTTTTACATTAACAATGAAGGCGGTCTCCTTGCACGAGCTGTTAGTGATTGATAGGGAATTGCCAGTTTTACATTAACAATGAAGACACTCTCCTTGCATGGGCTGTTAGTGATTGAGAGGGAATTGACAGGTTTACATTAACAATGAAGGCAGTCTCCTTGCACGTGCTGTTAGTGATTGAGAGGGAAGTGACAGTTTTACATTAACAATGAAGGCAGTCTCCTTGCACGGGCTGTTAGTGATTGAGAGGGAATTGACAGTTTTATATTAACAATGAAAGCAGTCTCCTTGCACGGGCTGTTTGTGATTGAGAGGGAATTGGCAGTTTTTCATTAACAATGAAGGCAGTCTCCTTGCACGGGCAGTTAGTGCTTAAGAGGGAATTGACAGTTTTACATTAAAAAATGATGGCAGTCTCCTTGCATGGGCAGTTAGTGATAGAGAGGGAATTAACAGTTTTACATTGACAATGAAGGCAGTCAACTTGCACGGGCTGTTAGTGATTGAGAGGGAATTGACAGTTTTACAGTAACAATGAAGGCAGTCTCCTTGCACGGGCAGTTAGTGCTTGAGAGGGAATTGACAGTTTTACATTAACAATGAAGGCAGTCTCCGTGCACGGGATGTTAGTGATTGAGAGGGGAATTGACAGTTTTAAATTAACAATGAATGCAGTCTCCTTGCACGGGCTTTTAGTGATTGAGAGGGAATTGACAGTTTTACATTAACAGTGAAGGCAGTCTCCTTGCACGGGCTGTTATTGATTGAGAGGGAATTGACAGTTTTACGTTAACAATGAAGGCAGTCTCCGTGCACGGGATGTTAGTGATTGAGAGGGGAATTGACAGTTTTAAATTAACAATGAAGGCAGTCTCCTTGCACGGGCTTTTAGTGATTGAGAGGGAATTGGCAGTTTTACATTAACAGTGAAGGCAGTCTCCTTGCACGGGCTGTTAGTGATTGAGAGGGAATTGACAGTTTTACATTAACACTGAAGGCAGTCTCCTTGCACGGGCTGTTAGTGATTGAGAAGGAATTGACAGTCTTACATTAACCATGAAGGAAGTCTGCTTGCACGGGCTTTTAGTGATTGAGAGGGAATTGACAGTTTCATATTAACAATGAAGGCAGTCTTCTTGCACGGGCTGTTAGTGATTGAGAGGGAATTGACAGTTTTAAATTAATAATGAAGGCAGTCTCTTTGCACGGGGTATTGGTGATTGAGAGGGAATTGACAGTTTTACATTAACAATGGAGGCGGTCTCCTTGCACGAGCTGTTAGTGATTGATAGGGAATTGCCAGTTTTACATTAACAATGAAGACACTCTCCTTGCATGGGCTGTTAGTGATTGAGAGGGAATTGACAGGTTTACATTAACAATGAAGGCAGTCTCCTTGCACGTGCTGTTAGTGATTGAGAGGGAATTGACAGGTTTACATTAACAATGAAGGCAGTCACCTTGCACGGGCTGTTAGTGATTGAGAGGGAATTGACAGTTTTATATTAACAATGAAGGCAGTCTCCTTGCACGGGCTGTTTGTGATTGAGAGGGAATTGGCAGTTTTTCATTAACAATGAAGGCAGTCTCCTTGCACGGGCAGTTAGTGCTTAAGAGGGAATTGACAGTTTTACATTAAAAAATGATGGCAGTCTCCTTGCATGGGCAGTTAGTGATAGAGAGGGAATTAACAGTTTTACATTGACAATGAAGGCAGTCAACTTGCACGGGCTGTTAGTGATTGAGAGGGAATTGACAGTTTTACAGTAACAATGAAGGCAGTCTCCTTGCACGGGCAGTTAGTGCTTGAGAGGGAATTGACAGTTTTACATTAACAATGAAGGCAGTCTCCGTGCACGGGATGTTAGTGATTGAGAGGAGAATTGACAGTTTTAAATTAACAATGAATGCAGTCTCCTTGCACGGGCTTTTAGTGATTGAGAGGGAATTGACAGTTTTACATTAACAATGAAGGCAGTCTCCTTGCACGGGCAGTTAGTGCTTAAGAGGGAATTGACAGTTTTACATTACCCATGAAGGCAGTCTCCTTGCACGGGCGTTTAGTGCTTAAGAGGGAATTGACAGTTTTATATTAACAATGAAGGCAGTCTCCTTGCACGGGCTGTTTGTGATTGAGAGGGAATTGACAGTTTTACATTAACAATGAAGGCAGTCTGCTTGCACGGGCTTTTAGTGATTGATAGGGAATTGACAGGTTTACATTAACGATGAAGGCTGTCTTCTTGCACGGGCTGTTAGTGATTGAGAGGGAATTTACAGTTTTATATTAACAATGAACGCAGTCTCCTTGCACGGGCTTTTAGTGATTGAGAGGGAATTGACAGCTTTACATTACCAATGAAGGCAGTCTCTTTGCACGGGCTTTTAGTGATTGAGAGGGAATTGACAGCTTTACATTACCAATGAAGGCAGTCTCTTTGCACGAGCTTTTAGTGATTGATAGGGAATTGACAGTTTTACATTAACAATGAAGGCGGTCTCCTTGCACGGGCTGTAAGCGATTGAGCGGGAATTGACAGTTTTACATTAACAATGAAGGCAGTCTGCTTGCCCAGGTTGCTAGTGATTGAGAGGAAATTTACAGTTTTACATTAACAATGACGGCAGTCTCCTTGCACGGGCTGTTATTGATTGAGAGGGAATTGACAGTTTTACGTTAACAATGAAGGCAGTCTCCGTGCACGGGATGTTAGTGATTGAGAGGGGAATTGACAGTTTTAAATTAACAATGAAGGCAGTCTCCTTGCACGGGCTTTTAGTGATTGAGAGGGAATTGGCAGTTTTACATTAACAGTGAAGGCAGTCTCCTTGCACGGGCTGTTAGTGATTGAGAGGGAATTGACAGTTTTACATTAACACTGAAGGCAGTCTCCTTGCACGGGCTGTTAGTGATTGAGAAGGAATTGACAGTCTTACATTAACCATGAAGGAAGTCTGCTTGCACGGGCTTTTAGTGATTGAGAGGGAATTGACAGTTTCATATTAACAATGAAGGCAGTCTTCTTGCACGGGCTGTTAGTGATTGAGAGGGAATTGACAGTTTTAAATTAATAATGAAGGCAGTCTCTTTGCACGGGGTATTGGTGATTGAGAGGGAATTGACAGTTTTACATTAACAATGGAGGCGGTCTCCTTGCACGAGCTGTTAGTGATTGATAGGGAATTGCCAGTTTTACATTAACAATGAAGACACTCTCCTTGCATGGGCTGTTAGTGATTGAGAGGGAATTGACAGGTTTACATTAACAATGAAGGCAGTCTCCTTGCACGTGCTGTTAGTGATTGAGAGGGAATTGACAGGTTTACATTAACAATGAAGGCAGTCTCCTTGCACGGGCTGTTAGTGATTGAGAGGGAATTGACAGTTTTATATTAACAATGAAGGCAGTCTCCTTGCACGGGCTGTTTGTGATTGAGAGGGAATTGGCAGTTTTTCATTAACAATGAAGGCAGTCTCCTTGCACGGGCAGTTAGTGCTTAAGAGGGAATTGACAGTTTTACATTAAAAAATGATGGCAGTCTCCTTGCATGGGCAGTTCGTGATAGAGAGGGAATTAACAGTTTTACATTGACAATGAAGGCAGTCAACTTGCACGGGCTGTTAGTGATTGAGAGGGAATTGACAGTTTTACAGTAACAATGAAGGCAGTCTCCTTGCACCTGCAGTTAGTGCTTGAGAGGGAATTGACAGTTTTACATTAACAATGAAGGCAGTCTCCGTGCACGGGATGTTAGTGATTGAGAGGAGAATTGACAGTTTTAAATTAACAATGAATGCAGTCTCCTTGCACGGGCTTTTAGTGATTGAGAGGGAATTGACAGTTTTACATTAACAATGAAGGCAGTCTCCTTGCACGGGCAGTTAGTGCTTAAGAGGGAATTGACAGTTTTACATTAACCATGAAGGCAGTCTCCTTGCACGGGCGTTTAGTGCTTAAGAGGGAATTGACAGTTTTATATTAACAATGAAGGCAGTCTCCTTGCACGGGCTGTTTGTGATTGAGAGGGAATTGACAGTTTTACATTAACAATGAAGGCAGTCTGCTTGCACGGGCTTTTAGTGATTGATAGGGAATTGACAGGTTTACATTAACGATGAAGGCTGTCTTCTTGCACGGGCTGTTAGTGATTGAGAGGGAATTTACAGTTTTATATTAACAATGAACGCAGTCTCCTTGCACGGGCTTTTAGTGATTGAGAGGGAATTGACAGCTTTACATTACCAATGAAGGCAGTCTCTTTGCACGAGCTTTTAGTGATTGATAGGGAATTGACAGTTTTACATTAACAATGAAGGCGGTCTCCTTGCACGGGCTGTAAGCGATTGAGCGGGAATTGACAGTTTTACATTAACAATGAAGGCAGTCTGCTTGCCCAGGTTGCTAGTGATTGAGAGGAAATTTACAGTTTTACATTAACAATGACGGCAGTCTCCTTGCACGGCATGCTAGTGATTGAGAGGGAATTGCCAGTTTTACATTAACAGTGAAGGCAGTCTCCTTGCATGGGCTGTTAGTGATTGAGGGGGAATTGACAGTTTTACATTAACAATGAAGGCAGTCTCCTTGCACGGGCTGTTAGTGATTGAGAAGTAATTGACAGTTTTAAATTAATAATGAAGGCAGTATCCTTGCACGGGCTTTTAGTAATTGAGAGGGAATTGACAGTTTTACATTAACAGTGAAGGCAGTCTCCTTGCATGGGCAGTTAGTGATTGAGAGGGAATTGACAGTTTTACATTAACAGTGAAGGCAGTCTTCTTGCACGGGCTGTTAGTGATTGAGAGGGAATTGACAGTTTTATATTAACAATAAAGGCAGTCTCCTTGCACGGGCTTTTAGTGATTGAGAGGGAATTGACAGCTTTACATTACCAATGAAGGCAATCTCCTTGCACGGGTTGCTAGTGATTAAGAGGGAATTGACAGTTTTACATTAACAATGAAGGCAGTCTCTGTGCACGGGATGTTAGTGATTGAGAGGGGAATTGAGAGTTTTAAATTAACAATGAAGGCAGTCTCCTTGCACGGGCTTTTAGTGATTGAGAGGGAATTGACAGTTTTACATTAACAGTGAAGGCAGTCTCCTTGCACAGGCTGTTGGTGATTGAGAGGGAATTGACTGTTTTACATTAACAATGAAGGCAGTCTCCTTGCACGGGCTGTTAGTGATTGAGAGGGAATTGACAGTCTTACATTAACCATGAAGGCAGTCTGCTTGCACGTGCTTTTAGTGATTGAGAGGGTATTGACAGTTTCATATTAACAATGAAGGCAGTCTTCTTGCACGGGCTGTTAGTGATTGAGAGGGAATTGACAGTTTTAAATTAAAAGTGAAGGCAGTCTCCTTGCACGGGCTGTTAGTGATTGAGAGGGAATTGGCAGTTTTTCATTAACAATGAAGGCAGTCGCCTTGCACGTGCAGTTAGTGCTTAAGAGGGAATTGACAGTTTTACATTAAAAAATGATGGCAGTCTCCTTGCATGGGCAGTTAGTGATAGAGAGGGAATTGACAGTTTTACATTAACAGTGAAGGCAGTCTCCTTGCACGGGCTGTTGGTGATTGAGAGGGAATTGACAGTTTTACATTAACAATGAAGGCAGTCTCCTTGCACGGGCTGTTAGTGATTGAGAGGGAATTGACAGTCTTACATTAACCATGAATGCAGTCTGCTTGCACGGGCTTTTAGTGATTGAGAGGGTATTGACAGTTTCATATTAACAATGAAGGCAGTCTTCTTGCACGGGTTGCTAGTGATTGAGAGGGAATTGACAGTTTTACATTAACAATGAAGGCAGTCTCTGTGCACGGGATGTTAGTGATTGAGAGGGAATTGACAGTTTTAAATTAACAATGAAGGCAGTCTCCTTGCACGGGCTTTTAGTGATTGAGAGGGAATTGACAGTTTTACATTAACAGTGAAGGCAGTCTCCTTGCACGGGCTGTTAGTGATTGAGAGGGAATTGACAGTTTTACATTAACAATGAAGGCAGTCTCCTTGCACGGGCTGTTAGTGATTGAGGGGGAAGTGACAGTTTTACATTAACAATGAAGGCAGTCTCCTTGCACGGGCTGTTAGTGATTGAGAGGGAATTGACAGTTTTATATTAACAATGAAGGCAGTCTCCTTGCACGGGCATTTAGTGATTGAGAGGGAATTGACAGCTTTACATTAACAATGAAGGCAGTCTCCTTGCACGGGCTGTTAGTGATTGAGAGGGAATTGACAGTTTTACATTAACAGTGAAGGCAGTCTCCTTGCACGGGCTGTTAGTGATTAAGAGGGAATTAGCAGTTTTTCATTAACAATGAAGGCAGTCTCCTTGCACGGGCTGTTAGTGCTTAAGAGGGAATTGACAGTTTTACATTACAAAATGTTGGCAGTCTCCTTGCATGGGCAGTTAGTGATAGAGAGGGAATTCAGTTTTACATTGACAATGAAGGCAGTCAACTTGCACGGGCTGTTAGTGATTGAGAGGGAATTGACAGTTTTACAGTAACAATGAAGGCAGCCTCCTTGCACGGGCAGTTAGTGCTTGAGAGGGAATTGACAGTTTTACATTAACAATGAAGGCAGTCTCCGTGCACGGGATGTTAGTGATTGAGAGGGGAATTGACAGTTTTAAATTAACAATGAATGCAGTCTCCTTGCACGGGCTTTTAGTAATTGAGAGGGAATTGACTGTTTTACATTAACAGTGAAGGCAGTCTCCTTACACGGGCTGTTATTGATTGAGAGGGAATTGACAGTTTTACATTAACAATGAAGGCAGTCTCCTTGCACGGGCAGTTAGTGCTTAAGAGGGAATTGACAGTTTTACATTAACCATGAAGGCAGTCTCCTTGCACGGGCGTATAGTGATTGAGAGGGAATTTACAGTTTTATATTAACAATGAAGGCAGTCTCCTTGCACGTGCTGTTAGTGATTGAGAGGGAATTGACAGTTTTACATTAACAATGAAGGCAGTCTCCTTGCACGGGCTGTTAGTGATTGAGAGGGAATTGACAGTTTTATATTAACAATGAAGGCAGTCTCCTTGCACGGGCTTTTAGTGATTGAGAGGGAATTGACAGATTTACATTACCAATGATGGCAATCTCCTTGCATGGGTTGCTAGTGATTGAGAGGGAATTGACAGTTTTACGTTAACAATGAAGGCAGTCTCCGTGCACGGGATGTTAGTGATTGAGAGGGGAATTGACAGTTTTAAATTAACAATGAAGGCAGTCTCCTTGCACGGGCTTTTAGTGATTGAGAGGGAATTGGCAGTTTTACATTAACAGTGAAGGCAGTCTCCTTGCACGGGCTGTTAGTGATTGAGAGGGAATTGACAGTTTTACATTAACACTGAAGGCAGTCTCCTTGCACGGGCTGTTAGTGATTGAGAAGGAATTGACAGTCTTACATTAACCATGAAGGAAGTCTGTTGCACGGGCTTTTAGTGATTGAGAGGGAATTGATAGTTTCATATTAACAATGAAGGCAGTCTTCTTGCACAGGCTGTTAGTGATTGAGAGGGAATTGACAGTTTTAAATTAATAATGAAGGCAGTCTCTTTGCACGGGGTATTGGTGATTGAGAGGGAATTGACAGTTTTACATTAACAATGAAGGCGGTCTCCTTGCACGAGCTGTTAGTGATTGATAGGGAATTGCCAGTTTTACATTAACAATGAAGACACTCTCCTTGCATGGGCTGTTAGTGATTGAGAGGGAATTGACAGGTTTACATTAACAATGAAGGCAGTCTCCTTGCACGTGCTGTTAGTGATTGAGAGGGAAGTGACAGTTTTACATTAACAATGAAGGCAGTCTCCTTGCACGGGCTGTTAGTGATTGAGAGGGAATTGACAGTTTTACATTAACAATGAAGGCAGTCTCCTTGCACGGGCTGTTTGTGATTGAGAGGGAATTGGCAGTTTTTCATTAACAATGAAGGCAGTCTCCTTGCACGGGCAGTTAGTGCTTAAGAGGGAATTGACAGTTTTACATTAAAAAATGATGGCAGTCTCCTTGCATGGGCAGTTAGTGATAGAGAGGGAATTAACAGTTTTACATTGACAATGAAGGCAGTCAACTTGCACGGGCTGTTAGTGATTGAGAGGGAATTGACAGTTTTACAGTAACAATGAAGGCAGTCTCCTTGCACGGGCAGTTAGTGCTTGAGAGGGAATTGACAGTTTTACATTAACAATGAAGGCAGTCTCCGTGCACGGGATGTTAGTGATTGAGAGGGGAATTGACAGTTTTAAATTAACAATGAATGCAGTCTCCTTGCACGGGCTTTTAATGATTGAGAGGGAATTGACAGTTTTACATTAACAATGAAGGCAGTCTCCTTGCACGGGCAGTTAGTGCTTAAGAGGGAATTGACAGTTTTACATTAACCATGAAGGCAGTCTCCTTGCACGGGCGTTTAGTGCTTAAGAGGGAATTGACAGTTTTATATTAACAATGAAGGCAGTCTCCTTGCACGGGCTGTTTGTGATTGAGAGGGAATTGCCAGTTTTACATTAACAATGAAGGCAGTCTGCTTGCACGGGCTTTTAGTGATTGATAGGGAATTGACAGGTTTACATTAACAATGAAGGCTGTCTTCTTGCACGGGCTGTTAGTGATTGAGATGGAATTTACAGTTTTATATTAACAATGAACGCAGTCTCCTTGCACGGGCTTTTAGTGATTGAGAGGGAATTGACAGCTTTACATTACCAATGAAGGCAGTCTCTTTGCACGGGGTATTGGTGATTGAGAGGGAATTGACAGTTTTACATTAACAATGAAGGCGGTCTCCTTGCACGAGCTGTTAGTGATTGAGAGGGAATTGACAGTTTTACATTAACAATGAAGGCGGTCTCCTTGCACGGGCTGTAAGCGATTGAGCGGGAATTGACAGTTTTACATTAACAATGAAGGCAGTCTGCTTGCCCAGGTTGCTAGTGATTGAGAGGAAATTTACAGTTTTACATTAACAAGGACGGCAGTCTCCTTGCACGGCCTGCTAGTGATTGAGAGGGAATTGCCAGTTTTACATTAACAGTGAAGGCAGTCTCCTTGCATGGGCTGTTAGTGATTGAGGGGGAATTGACAGTTTTACATTAACAATGAAGGCAGTCTCCTTGCACGGGCTGTTAGTGATTGAGAAGGAATTGACAGTCTTACATTAACCATGAAGGCAGTCTGCTTGCACGGGCTTTTAGTGATTGAGAGGGAATTGACAGTTTCATATTAACAATGAAGGCAGTCTTCTTGCACGGGCTGTTAGTGATTGAGAGGGAATTGACAGTTTTAAATTAATAATGAAGGCAGTATCCTTGCACGGGCTTTTAGTAATTGAGAGGGAATTGACAGTTTTACATTAACAGTGAAGGCAGTCTCCTTGCACGGGCAGTTAGTGATTGAGAGGGAATTGACAGTTTTACATTAACAGTGAAGGCAGTCTTCTTGCACGAGCTGTTAGTGATTGAGAGGGAATTGACAGTTTTATATTAACAATAAAGGCAGACTCCTTGCACGGGCTTTTAGTGATTGAGAGGGAATTGACAGGTTTACATTACCAATGAAGGCAATCTCCTTGCACGGGTTGCTAGTGATTAAGAGGGAATTGACAGTTTTACATTAACAATGAAGGCAGTCTCTGTGCACGGGATGTTAGTGATTGAGAGCGGAATTGACAGTTTTAAATTAACAATGAAGGCAGTCTCCTTGCACGGGCTTTTAGTGATTGAGAGGGAATTGACAGTTTTACATTAACAGTGAAGGCAGTCTCCTTGCACGGGCTGTCGGTGATTGAGAGGGAATTGACAGTTTTACATTAACAATGAAGGCAGTCTCCTTGCACGGGCTGTTAGTGATTGAGAGGGAATTGACAGTCTTACATTAACCATGAAGGCAGTCTGCTTGCACGGGCTTTTAGTGATTGAGAGGGAATTGACAGTTTCATATTAACAATGAAGGCAGTCTTCTTGCACGGGCTGTTAGTGATTGAGAGGGAATTGACAGTTTTAAATTAAAAGTGATGGCAGTCTCCTTGCACGGGCTGTTAGAGATTGAGAGGGAATTGGCAGTTTTTCATTAACAATGAAGGCAGTCTCCTTGCACGGGCAGTTAGTGCTTAAGAGGGAATTGACAGTTTTACATTAAAAAATGATGGCAGTCTCCTTGCATGGGCAGTTAGTGATTGAGAGGGAATTGACAGTTTTACATTAACAGTGAAGGCAGTCTCCTTGCACGGGCTGTTGGTGATTGAGAGGGAATTGACAGTTTTACATTAACAATGAAGGCAGTCTCTGTGCACGGGATGTTAGTGATTGAGATGGGAATTGACAGTTTTAAATTAACAATGAAGGCAGTCTCCTTGCACGGGCTTTTAGTGATTGAGATGGAATTGACAGTTTTACATTAACAGTGAAGGCAGTCTCCTTGCACGGGCTGTTAGTGATTGAGAGGGAATTGACAGTTTTACATTAACAATGAAGGCAGTCTCCTTGCACGGGCTGTTAGTGATTGAGGGGGAAGTGACAGTTTTACATTAACAATGAAGGCAGTCTCCTTGCACGGGCTGTTAGTCATTGAGAGGGAATTGACAGTTTTATATTAACAATGAAGGCAGTCTCCTTGCACGGGCATTTAGTGATTGAGAGGGAATTGACAGCTTTACATTAACAATGAAGGCAGTCTCCTTGCACGGGCTGTTAGTGATTGAGAGGGAATTGACAGTTTTACATTAACAGTGAAGGCAGTCTCCTTGCACGGGCTGTTAGTGATTAAGAGGGAATTAGCAGTTTTTCATTAACAATGAAGGCAGTCTCCTTGCACGGGCAGTTAGTGCTTAAGAGGGAATTGACAGTTTTACATTACAAAATGATGGCAGTCTCCTTGCATGGGCAGTTAGTGATAGAGAGGGAATTCAGTTTTACAGTGACAATGAAGGCAGTCAACTTGCACGGGCTGTTAGTGATTGAGAGGGAATGGACAGTTGTACAGTAACAATGAAGGCAGCCTCCTTGCACGGGCAGTTAGTGCTTGAGAGGGAAATGACAGTTTTACATTAACAATGAAGGCAGTCTCCGTGCACGGGATGTTAGTGATTGAGAGGGGAATTGACAGTTTTAAATTAACAATGAATGCAGTCTCCTTGCACGGGCTTTTAGTAATTGAGAGGGAATTGACTGTTTTACATTAACAGTGAAGGCAGTCTCCTTGCACGGGCTGTTATTGATTGAGAGGGAATTGACAGTTTTACATTAACAATGAAGGCAGTCTCCTTGCACGGGCAGTTAGTGCTTAAGAGGGAATTGACAGTTTTACATTAACCATGAAGGCAGTCTCCTTGCACGGGCGTATAGTGATTGAGAGGGAATTGACAGTTTTATATTAACAATGAAGGCAGTCTCCTTGCACGGGCTGTTTGTGATTGAGAGGGAATTGACAGTTTTACATTAACAATGAAGGCAGTCTCCTTGCACGGGCTGTTAGTGATTGAGAGGGAATTGACAGTTTTACATTAACCATGAAGGCAGTCTGCTTGCACGGGCTTTTAGTGATTGATAGGGAATTGACAGTTTTACATTAACAATGAAGGCAGTCTTCTTGCACGGGCTGTTATTGATTGAGAGGGAATTGACAGATTTATATTAACAATGAACGCAGTCTCCTTGCACGGGCTTTTAGTGATTGAGAGGGAATTGACAGCTTTACATTACCAATGAAGGCAGTCTCTTTGCACGGGGTATTGGTGATTGAGAGGGAATTGACAGTTTTACATTAACAATGAAGGCGGTCTCCTTGCATGAGCTGTTAGTGATTGATAGGAATTGCCAGTTTTACATTAACAATGAAGACAATCTCCTTACACGGGCTGTTAGTGATTGAGAGGGAATTGACAGTTTTACATTAACAATGAAGGCAGTCTCCTTGCACGTGCTGTTAGTGATTGAGAGGGAAGTGACAGTTTTACATTAACAATGAAGGCAGTCTCCTTGCACGGGCTGTTAGTGATTGAGAGGGAATTGACAGGTTTATATTAACAATGAAGGCAGTCTCCTTGCACGGGCTTTTAGTGATTGAGAGGGAATGACAGATTTACATTACCAATGATGGCAATCTCCTTGCATGGGTTGCTAGTGATTGAGAGGGAATTGACAGTTTTACGTTAACAATGAAGGCAGTCTCCGTGCACGGGATGTTAGTGATTGAGAGGGGAATTGACAGTTTTAAATTAACCATGAAGGAAGTCTGCTTGCACGGGCTTTTAGTGATTGAGAGGGAATTGACAGTTTCATATTAACAATGAAGGCAGTCTTCTTGCACGGTCTGTTAGTGATTGAGAGGAAATTGACAGTTTTAAATTAATAATGAAGGCAGTCTCTTTGCACGGGGTATTGGTGATTGAGAGGGAATTGACAGTTTTACATTAACAATGAAGGCGGTCTCCTTGCACGAGCTGTTAGTGATTGAGAGGGAATTGCCAGTTTTACATTAACAATGAAGACACTCTCCTTGCATGGACTGTTAGTGATTGAGAGGGAATTGACAGGTTTACATTAACAATGAAGGCAGTCTCCTTGCACGTGCTGTTAGTGATTGAGAGGGAAGTGACAGTTTTACATTAACAATGAAGGCAGTCTCCATGCACGGGCTGTTAGTGATTGAGAGGGAACTGACAGTTTTATATTAACAATGAAGGCAGTCTCCTTGCACGGGCTGTTTGTGATTGAGAGGGAATTGACAGTTTTTCATTGACAATGAAGGCAGTCTCCTTGCACGGGCAGTTAGTGCTTAAGAGGGAATTGACAGTTTTACATTAAAAAATGATGGAAGTCTCCTTGCATGGGCAGTTAGTGATAGAGAGGGAATTAACAGTTTTACATTGACAATGAAGGCAGTCTCCTTGCACGGGCTGTTAGTGATTGAGAGGGAATTGACAGTTTTACAGTAACAATGAAGGCAGTCTCCTTGCACGGGCAGTTAGTGCTTGAGAGGGAATTGACAGTTTTACATTAACAATGAAGGCAGTCTCCGTGCACGGGATGTTAGTGATTGAGAGGGGAATTGACAGTTTTAAATTAACAATGAATGCAGTCTCCTTGCACGGGCTTTTAGCGATTGAGAGGGAATTGACAGTTTTACATTAACAGTGAAGGCAGTCTCCTTGCACGGGCTGTTATTGATTGAGAGGGAATTGACAGTTTTACATTAACAATGAAGGCAGTCTCCTTGCACGGGCAGTTAGTGCTTAAGAGGGAATTGACAGTTTTACATTAACCATGAAGGCAGTCTCCTTGCACGGGCGTTTAGTGCTTAAGAGGGAATTGACAGTTTTATATTAACAATGAAGGCAGTCTCCTTGCACGGGCTGTTTGTGATTGAGAGGGAATTGACAGTTTTACATTAACAATGAAGGCAGTCTGCTTGCACGGGCTTTTAGTGATTGAGAGGGAATTGACAGTTTTACATTAACAATGAAGGCTGTCTTCTTGCACGGGCTGTTAGTGATTGAGAGGGAATTTACAGTTTTATATTAACAATGAACGCAGTCTCCTTGCACGGGCTTTTAGTGATTGAGAGGGAATTGACAGCTTTACATTACCAATGAAGGCAGTCTCTTTGCACGGGGTATTGGTGATTGAGAGGGAATTGACAGTTTTACATTAACAATGAAGGCGGTCTCCTTGCACGAGCTGTTAGTGATTGATAGGGAATTGACAGTTTTACATTAACAATGAAGGCGGTCTCCTTGCACGGGCTGTAAGCGATTGAGCGGGAATTGACAGTTTTACATTAACAATGAAGGCAGTCTGCTTGCCCGGGTTGCTAGTGATTGAGAGGAAATTTACAGTTTTACATTAACAATGAAGGCAGTCTCCTTGCACGGGCTGCTAGTGATTGAGAGGGAATTGCCAGTTTTACATTAACAGTGAAGGCAGTCTCCTTGCAAGGGCTGTTAGTGATTGAGGGGGAATTGACAGTTTTACATTAACAATGAAGGCAGTCTCCTTGCACGGGCTGTTAGTGATTGAGAGGGAATTGACAGTCTTACATTAACCATGAAGGCAGTCTGCTTGCACGGGCTTTTAGTGATTGAGAGGGAAGTGACAGTTTCATATTAACAATGAAGGCAGTCTTCTTGCCCGGGCTGTTAGTGATTGAGAGGGAATTGACAGTTTTAAATTAATAATGAAGGCAGTCTCCTTGCACAGGCTTTTAGTGATTGAGAGGGAATTGACAGTTTTACATTAACAGTGAAGGCAGTCTCCGTGCACGGGCAGTTAGTGATTGAGAGGGAATTGACAGTTTTACATTAACAATGAAGGCAGTCTTCTTGCACGGGCTGTTAGTGATTGAGAGGGAATTGACAGTTTTATATTAACAATAAAGGCAGTCTCCTTGCACGGGCTTTTAGTGATTGAGAGGGAATTGACAGCTTTACATTACCAATGATGGCAATCTCCTTGCACGGGTTGCTAGTGATTAAGAGGGAATTGACAGTTTTACATTAAAAATGAAGGCAGTCTCTGTGCACGGGATGTTAGTGATTGAGAGGGGAATTGACAGTTTTAAATTAACAATGAAGGCAGTCTCCTTGCACGGGCTTTTAGTGATTGAGAAGGAATTGACAGTTTTACATTAACAGTGAAGGCAGTCTCCTTGCACGGGCTGTTGGTGATTGAGAGGGAATTGACAGTTTTACATTAACAATGAAGGCAGTCTCCTTGCACGGGCTGTTAGTGATTGAGAGGGAATTGACAGTTTTACATTAACCATGAAGGCAGTCTGCTTGCACGGGCTTTTAGTGATTGAGAGGGTATTGACAGTTTCATATTAACAATGAAGGCAGTCTTCTTGCACGGGCTGTTAGTGATTGAGAGGGAATTGACAGTTTTAAATTAAAAGTGAAGTCAGTCTCCTTGCACGGGCTGTTAGTTATTGAGAGGGAATTGGCAGTTTTTCATTTACAATGAAGGCAGTCTCCTTGCACGGGCAGTTAGTGCTTAAGAGGGAATTGACAGTTTTACATTAAAAAATGATGGCAGTCTCCTTGCATGGGCAGTTAGTGATTGAGAGGGAATTAACAGTTTTACATTGACAATGAAGGCAGTCAACTTGCACGGGCTGTTAGTGATTGAGAGGGAATTGACAGTTTTACAGTAACAATGAAGGCAGTCTCCTTGCACGGGCAGTTAGTGCCTGAGAGGGAATTGACAGTTTTACATTAACAATGAAGGCAGTCTCCGTGCACGGGATGTTAGTGATTGAGAGGGGAATTGACAGTTTTATATTAACAATGAAGGCAGTCCCCTTGCACGGGCTGTTTGTGATTGAGAGGGAATTGACAGTTTTACATTAACAATGAAGGCAGTCTGCTTGCACGGGCTTTTAGTGATTGAGAGGGAATTGACAGTTTTACATTAACAATGAAGGCTGTCTTCTTGCACGGGCTGTTAGTGATTGAGAGGGAATTGACAGTTTTATATTAACAATGAACGCAGTCTCCTTGCACGTGCTTTTAGTGATTGAGAGGGAATTGACAGCTTTACATTACCAATGAAGGCAGTCTCTTTGCACGGGGTATTGGTGATTGAGAGGGAATTGACAGTTTTACATTAACAATGAAGGCGGTCTCCTTGCACGAGCTGTTAGTGCTTAAGAGGGAATTGACAGTTTTACATTAAAAAATGATGGCAGTCTCCTTGCCTGGGCAGTTAGTGATAGAGAGGGAATTAACAGTTTTACATTGACAATGAAGGCAGTCAACTTGCACGGGCTGTTAGTGATTGAGAGGGAATTGACAGTTTTACAGTAACAATGAAGGCAGTCTCCTTGCACGGGCAGTTAGTGCTTGAGAGGGGAATTGGCAGTTTTACATCAACAATGAAGGCAGTCTCCGTGCACGGGATGTTAGTGATTGAGAGGGGAATTGACAGTTTTAAATTAACAATGAATGCAGTCTCCTTGCACAGGCTTTTAGTAATTGAGAGGGAATTGAGAGTTTTACATTAACAGTGAAGGCAGTCTCCTTGCACGGGCTGTTATTGATTGAGAGGGAATTGACAGTTTTACATTAACAATGAAGGCAGTCTCCTTGCACGGGCAGTTAGTGCTTAAGAGGGAATTGACAGTTTTACATTAACCATGAAGGCAGTCTCCTTGCACGGGCGTTTAGTGATTGAGAGGGAATTGAGAGTTTTATATTAACAATGAAGGCAGTCTCCTTGCACGGGCTGTTTGTGATTGAGAGGGAATTGACAGTTTTACATTAACAATGAAGGCAGTCTCCTTGCACGGGCTGTTAGTGACTGAGAGGGAATTGACAGTCTTACATTAACCATGAAGGCAGTCTGCTTGCACGGGCTTTTAGTGATTGATAGGGAATTGACAGTTTTACATTAACAATGAAGGCAGTCTTCTTGCACGGGCTGTTAGTGATTGAGAGGGAATAGACAGTTTTATATTAACAATGAACGCAGTCTCCTTGCACTGGCTTTTAGTGATTGAGAGGGAATTGACAGTTTTATATTAACAATGAAGGCAGTCTCCTTGCACGGGCTGTTTGTGATTGAGAGGGAATTGACAGTTTCATATTAACAATGAAGGCAGTCTTCTTGCACGGGCTGTTAGTGATTGAGAGGAAATTGACAGTTTTAAATTAATAATGAAGGCAGTCTCTTTGCACGGGGTATTGGTGATTGAGAGGGAATTGACAGTTTTACATTAACAATGAAGGCGGTCTCCTTGCACGAGCTGTTAGTGATTGATAGGGAATTGCCAGTTTTACATTAACAATGAAGACACTCTCCTTGCATGGACTGTTAGTGATTGAGAGGGAATTGACAGGTTTACATTAACAATGAAGGCAGTCTCCATGCACGGGCTGTTAGTGATTGAGAGGGAATTGACAGTTTTATATTAACAATGAAGGCAGTCTCCTTGCACGGGCTGTTTGTGATTGAGAGGGAATTAGCAGTTTTTCATTGACAATGAAGGCAGTCTCCTTGCACGGGCAGTTAGTGCTTAAGAGGGAATTGACAGTTTTACATTAAAAAATGATGGCAGTCTCCTTGCATGGGCAGTTAGTGATAGAGAGGGAATTAACAGTTTTACATTGACAATGAAGGCAGTCAACTTGCACGGGCTGTTAGTGATTGAGAGGGAATTGACAGTTTTACAGTAACAATGAAGGCAGTCTCCTTGCACGGGCAGTTAGTGCTTGAGAGGGAATTGACAGTTTTACATTAACAATGAAGGCAGTCTCCGTGCACGGGATGTTAGTGATTGAGAGGGGAATTGACAGTTTTAAATTAACAATGAATGCAGTCTCCTTGCACGGGCTTTTAGCGATTGAGAGGGAATTGACAGTTTTACATTAACAGTGAAGGCAGTCTCCTTGCACGGGCTGTTATTGATTGAGAGGGAATTGACAGTTTTACATTAACAATGAAGGCAGTCTCCTTGCACGGGCAGTTAGTGCTTAAGAGGGAATTGACAGTTTTACATTAACCATGAAGGCAGTCTCCTTGCACGGGCGTTTAGTGCTTAAGAGGGAATTGACAGTTTTACATTAACAATGAAGGCAGTCTCCTTGCACGGGCTGTTTGTGATTGAGAGGGAATTGACAGTTTTACATTAACAATGAAGGCAGTCTGCTTGCACGGGCTTTTAGTGATTGATAGGGAATTGACAGGTTTACATTAACAATGAAGGCTGTCTTCTTGCACGGGCTGTTAGTGATTGAGAGGGAATTTACAGTTTTATATTAACAATGAACGCAGTCTCCTTGCACGGGCTTTTAGTGATTGAGAGGGAATTGACAGCTTTACATTACCAATGAAGGCAGTCTCTTTGCACGGGGTATTGGTGATTGAGAGGGAATTGACAGTTTTACATTAACAATGAAGGCGGTCTCCTTGCACGAGCTGTTAGTGATTGATAGGGAATTGACAGTTTTACATTAACAATGAAGGCGGTCTCCTTGCACGGGCTGTAAGCGATTGAGCGGGAATTGACAGTTTTACATTAACAATGAAGGCAGTCTGCTTGCCCGGGTTGCTAGTGATTGAGAGGAAATTTACAGTTTTACATTAACAATGACGGCAGTCTCCTTGCACGGGCTGCTAGTGATTGAGAGGGAATTGACAGTTTTACATTAACAGTGAAGGCAGTCTCCTTGCAAGGGCTGTTAGTGATTGAGGGGGAATTGACAGTTTTACATTAACAATGAAGGCAGTCTCCTTGCACGGGCTGTTAGTGATTGAGAAGGAATTGACAGTCTTACATTAACCATGAAGGCAGTCTGCTTGCACGGGCTTTTAGTGATTGAGAGGGAAGTGACAGTTTCATATTAACAATGAAGGCAGTCTTCTTGCCCGGGCTGTTAGTGATTGAGAGGGAATTGACAGTTTTAAATTAATAATGAAGGCAGTATCCTTGCACAGGCTTTTAGTAATTGAGAGGGAATTGACAGTTTTACATTAACAGTGAAGGCAGTCTCCTTGCACGGGCAGTTAGTGATTGAGAGGGAATTGACAGTTTTACATTAACAGTGAAGGCAGTCTTCTTGCACGGGCTGTTAGTGATTGAGAGGGAATTGACAGTTTTATATTAACAATAAAGGCAGTCTCCTTGCACGGGCTTTTAGTGATTGAGAGGGAATTGACAGCTTTACATTACCAATGATGGCAATCTCCTTGCACGGGTTGCTAGTGATTAAGAGGGAATTGACAGTTTTACATTAACAATGAAGGCAGTCTCTGTGCACGGGATGTTAGTGATTGAGAGGGAATTGACAGTTTTACATTAACAATGAAGGCAGTCTCCTTGCACGGGCTTTTAGTGATTGAGAAGGAATTGACAGTTTTACATTAACAGTGAAGGCAGTCTCCTTGCACGGGCTGTTGGTGATTGAGAGGGAATTGACAGTTTTACATTAACAATGAAGGCAGTCTCCTTGCACGGGCTGTTAGTGATTGAGAGGGAATTGACAGTCTTACATTAACCATGAAGGCAGTCTGCTTGCACGGGCTTTTAGTGATTGAGAGGGTATTGACAGTTTCATATTAACAATGAAGGCAGTCTTCTTGCACGGGCTGTTAGTGATTGAGAGGGAATTGACAGTTTTAAATTAAAAGTGAAGTCAGTCTCCTTGCACGGGCTGTTAGTTATTGAGAGGGAATTGACAGTTTTTCATTAACAATGAAGGCAGTCAACTTGCACGGGCTGTTAGTGATTGAGAGGGAATTGACAGTTTTACATTAACAATGAAGGCAGTCTCCTTGCACGGGCAGTTAGTGCCTGAGAGGGGAATTGACAGTTTTACATTAACAATGAAGGCAGTCTCCGTGCACGGGCTGTTAGTGATTGAGAGGGGAATTGACAGTTTTATATTAACAATGAAGGCAGTCCCCTTGCACGGGCTGTTTGTGATTGAGAGGGAATTGACAGTTTTACATTAACAATGAAGGCAGTCTGCTTGCACGGGCTTTTAGTGATTGATAGGGAATTGACAGTTTTACATTAACAATGAAGGCTGTCTTCTTGCACGGGCTGTTAGTGATTGAGAGGGAATTGACAGTTTTACATTAACAATGAACGCAGTCTCCTTGCACGTGCTTTTAGTGATTGAGAGGGAATTGACAGCTTTACATTACCAATGAAGGCAGTCTCTTTGCACGGGGTATTGGTGATTGAGAGGGAATTGACAGTTTTACATTAACAATGAAGGCGGTCTCCTTGCACGGGCTGTTAGTGCTTAAGAGGGAATTGACAGTTTTACATTAAAAAATGATGGCAGTCTCCTTGCCTGGGCAGTTAGTGATAGAGAGGGAATTAACAGTTTTACATTGACAATGAAGGCAGTCAACTTGCACGGGCTGTTAGTGATTGAGAGGGAATTGACAGTTTTACAGTAACAATGAAGGCAGTCTCCTTGCACGGGCAGTTAGTGCTTGAGAGGGGAATTGGCAGTTTTACATCAACAATGAAGGCAGTCTCCGTGCACGGGATGTTAGTGATTGAGAGGGGAATTGACAGTTTTAAATTAACAATGAATGCAGTCTCCTTGCACAGGCTTTTAGTGATTGAGAGGGAATTGAGAGTTTTACATTAACAGTGAAGGCAGTCTCCTTGCACGGGCTGTTATTGATTGAGAGGGAATTGACAGTTTTACATTAACAATGAAGGCAGTCTCCTTGCACGGGCAGTTAGTGCTTAAGAGGGAATTGACAGTTTTACATTAACCATGAAGGCAGTCTCCTTGCACGGGCGTTTAGTGATTGAGAGGGAATTGACAGTTTTATATTAACAATGAAGGCAGTCTCCTTGCACGGGCTGTTTGTGATTGAGAGGGAATTGACAGTTTTACATTAACAATGAAGGCAGTCTCCTTGCACGGGCTGTTAGTGACTGAGAGGGAATTGACAGTCTTACATTAACCATGAAGGCAGTCTGCTTGCACGGGCTTTTAGTGATTGAGAGGGAATTGACAGTTTTACATTAACAATGAAGGCAGTCTTCTTGCACGGGCTGTTAGTGATTGAGAGGGAATTGACAGTTTTATATTAACAATGAACGCAGTCTACTTGCACTGGCTTTTAGTGATTGAGAGGGAATTGACAACTTTACATTACCAATGAAGGCAGTCTCTTTGCACGGGGTATTGGTGATTGAGAGGGAATTGACAGTTTTACATTAACAATGAAGGCGGTCTCCTTGCACGGGCTGTTGGTGATTGAGAGGGAATTGACAGTTTTACATTAACAATGAAGGTAGTCTCCTTGCACGGGCTGTTAGTGATTGAGAGGGAATTGACAGTCTTACATTAACCATGAAGGCAGTCTGCTTGCACGGGCTTTTAGTGATTGAGAGGGAATTGACAGTTTCATATTAACAATGAAGGCAGTCTTCTTGCACGGGCTGTTAGTGATTGAGAGGGAATTGACAGTTTTAAATTAAAAGTGAAGTCAGTCTCCTTGCACGCGCTGTTAGTTATTGAGAGGGAATTGGCAGTTTTTCATTAACAATGAAGGCAGTCTCCTTGCACGGGCAGTTAGTGCTTAAGAGGGAATTGACAGTTTTACATTAAAAAATGATGGCAGTCTCCTTGCATGGGCAGTTAGTGATAGAGAGGGAATTAACAGTTTTACATTGACAATGAAGGCAGTCAACTTGCACGGGCTGTTAGTGATTGAGAGGGAATTGACAGTTTTACAGTAACAATGAAGGCAGTCTCCTTGCACGGCAGTTAGTGCCTGAGAGGGGAATTGACAGTTTTACATTAACAATGAAGGCAGTCTCCGTGCACGGGATGTTAGTGATTGAGAGGGGAATTGACAGTTTTATATTAACAATGAAGGCAGTCCCCTTGCACGGGCTGTTTGTGATTGAGAGGGAATTGACAGTTTTACATTAACAATGAAGGCAGTCTGCTTGCACGGGCTTTTAGTGATTGATAGGGAATTGACAGTTTTACATTAACAATGAAGGCTGTCTTCTTGCACGGGCTGTTAGTGATTGAGAGGGAATTGACAGTTTTATATTAACAATGAACGCAGTCTCCTTGCACGTGCTTTTAGTGATTGAGAGGGAATTGACAGCTTTACATTACCAATGAAGGCAGTCTCTTTGCACGGGGTATTGGTGATTGAGAGGGAATTGACAGTTTTACATTAACAATGAAGGCGGTCTCCTTGCACGAGCTGTTAGTGCTTAAGAGGGAATTGACAGTTTTACATTAAAAAATGATGGCAGTCTCCTTGCCTGGGCAGTTAGTGATAGAGAGGGAATTAACAGTTTTACATTGACAATGAAGGCAGTCAACTTGCACGGGCTGTTAGTGATTGAGAGGGAATTGACAGTTTTACAGTAACAATGAAGGCAGTCTCCTTGCACGGGCAGTTAGTGCTTGAGAGGGGAATTGGCAGTTTTACATCAACAATGAAGGCAGTCTCCGTGCACGGGATGTTAGTGATTGAGAGGGGAATTGACAGTTTTAAATTAACAATGAATGCAGTCTCCTTGCACGGGCTTTTAGTAATTGAGAGGGAATTGAGATATTTACATTAACAGTGAAGGCAGTCTCCTTGCACGGGCTGTTATTGATTGAGAGGGAATTGACAGTTTTACATTAACAATGAAGGCAGTCTCCTTGCACGGGCAGTTAGTGCTTAAGAGGGAATTGACAGTTTTACATTAACCATGAAGGCAGTCTCCTTGCACGGGCGTTTAGTGATTGAGAGGGAATTGACAGTTTTATATTAACAATGAAGGCAGTCTCCTTGCACGGGCTGTTTGTGATTGAGAGGGAATTGACAGTTTTACATTAACAATGAAGGCAGTCTCCTTGCACGGGCTGTTAGTGACTGAGAGGGAATTGACAGTCTTACATTAACCATGAAGGCAGTCTGCTTGCACGGGCTTTTAGTGATTGATAGGGAATTGACAGTTTTACATTAACAATGAAGGCAGTCTTCTTGCACGGGCTGTTAGTGATTGAGAGGGAATTGACAGTTTTATATTAACAATGAACGCAGTCTACTTGCACTGGCTTTTAGTGATTGAGAGGGAATTGACAACTTTACATTACCAATGAAGGCAGTCTCTTTGCACGGGGTATTGGTGATTGAGAGGGAATAGACAGTTTTACATTAACAATGAAGGCGGTCTCCTTGCACGAGCTGTTAGTGATTGATAGGGAATTGCCAGTTTTACATTAACAATGAAGACCCATCTCCTTGCACGGGCTGTTAGTGATTGAGAGGGAATTGACAGTTTTACATTAACAATGAAGGCAGTCTCCTTGCACGGGCTGTTAGTGATTGAGAGGGAATTGACAGTTTTATATTAACAATGAAGGCAGTCTCCTTGCACTGGCTTTTAGTGATTGAGAGGGGAATTGACAGTTTTACATTAACAATGAAGGCAGTCTCCGTGCACGGGATGTTAGTGATTGAGAGGGGAATTGACAGTTTTAAATTAACAATGAATGCAGTCTCCTTGCACCGGCTGTTATTGATTGAGAGGGAATTGACAGTTTTACATTAACAATGAAGGCAGTCTCCTTGCACGGGCTGTTATTGATTGAGAGGGAATTGACAGTTTTACATTAACAATGAAGGCAGTCTCCTTGCACGGGCTTTTAGTAATTGAGAGGGAAATGACAGTTTTACATTAACAGTGAAGGCAGTCTCCTTGCACGGGCTTTTAGTGATTGAGAGGGGAATTGACAGTTTTACATTAACAATGAAGGCTGTCTTCTTGCACGGGCTGTTAGTGATTGAGAGGGAATTGACAGTTTTATATTAACAATGAACGCAGTCTCCTTGCACGTGCTTTTAGTGATTGAGAGGGAATTGACAGCTTTATATTACCAATGAAGGCAGTCTCTTTGCACGGGGTATTGGTGATTGAGAGGGAATTGACAGTTTTACATTAACAATGAAGGCGGTCTCCTTGCACGAGCTGTTAGTGCTTAAGAGGGAATTGACAGTTTTACATTAAAAAATGATGGCAGTCTCCTTGCCTGGGCAGTTAGTGATAGAGAGGGAATTAACAGTTTTACATTGACAATGAATGCAGTCTCCTTGCACGGGCTTTTAGTAATTGAGAGGGGAATTGAGAGTTTTACATTAACAGTGAAGGCAGTCTCCTTGCACGGGCTGTTATTGATTGAGAGGGAATTGACAGTTTTACATTAACAATGAAGGCAGTCTCCTTGCACGGGCAGTTAGTGCTTAAGAGGGAATTGACAGTTTTACATTAACCATGAAGGCAGTCTCCTTGCACGGGCGTTTAGTGATTGAGAGGGAATTGACAGTTTTATATTAACAATGAAGGCAGTCTCCTTGCACGGGCTGTTTGTGATTGAGAGGGAATTGACAGTTTTACATTAACAATGAAGGCAGTCTCCTTGCACGGGCTGTTAGTGACTGAGAGGGAATTGACAGTCTTACATTAACCATGAAGGCAGTCTCCTTGCACGGGCTGTTAGTGATTGAGAGGGAATTGACAGTTTTACATTAACAATGAAGGCAGTTTTCTTGCACGGGCTGTTAGTGATTGAGAGGGAATTGACAGTTTTATATTAACAATGAACGCAGTCTACTTGCACTGGCTTTTAGTGATTGAGAGGGAATTGACAACTTTACATTACCAATGAAGGCAGTCTCTTTGCACGGGGTATTGGTGATTGAGAGGGAATTGACAGTTTTACATTAACAATGAAGGCGGTCTCCTTGCACGAGCTGTTAGTGATTGATAGGGAATTGCCAGTTTTACATTAACAATGAAGACCCATCTCCTTGCACGGGCTGTTAGTGATTGAGAGGGAATTGACAGTTTTACATTAACAATGAAGGCAGTCTCCTTGCACGGGCTGTTAGTGATTGAGAGGGAATTGACAGTTTTATATTAACAATGAAGGCAGTCTCCTTGCACGGGCTTTTAGTGATTGAGAGGGGAATTGACAGTTTTACATTAACAATGAAGGCAGTCTCCGTGCACGGGATGTTAGTGATTGAGAGGGGAATTGACAGTTTTAAATTAACAATGAATGCAGTCTCCTTGCACGGGCTGTTATTGATTGAGAGGGAATTGACAGTTTTACATTAACAATGAAGGCAGTCTCCTTGCACGGGCTGTTATTGATTGAGAGGGAATTGACAGTTTTACATTAACAATGAAGGCAGTCTCCTTGCACGGGCTTTTAGTAATTGAGAGGGAAATGACAGTTTTACATTAACAGTGAAGGCAGTCTCCTTGCACGAGCTGTTATTGATTGAGAGGGAATTGACAGTTTTACATTAACAATGAAGGCAGTCTCCTTGCACGGGCAGTTAGTGCTTAAGAGGGAATTGACAGTTTTACATTAACCATGAAGGCAGTCTCCTTGCACGGGCGTTTAGTGATTGAGAGGGAATTGACAGTTTTATATTAACAATGAAGGCAGTCTCCTTGCACGGGCTGTTTGTGATTGAGAGGGAATTGACAGTTTTACATTAACAATGAAGGCAGTCTCCTTGCACGGGCTTTTAGTGATAGAGAGGGAATTAACAGTTTTACATTGACAATGAAGGCAGTCAACTTGCACGGGCTGTTAGTGATTGAGAGGGAATTGACAGTTTTACAGTAACAATGAAGGCAGTCTCCTTGCACGGGCAGTTAGTGCTTGAGAGGGGAATTGGCAGTTTTACATCAACAATGAAGGCAGTCTCCGTGCACGGGATGTTAGTGATTGAGAGGGGAATTGACAGTTTTAAATTAACAATGAATGTAGTCTCCTTGCACGGGCTTTTAGTAATTGAGAGGGAATTGAGAGTTTTACATTAACAATGAAGGCACTCTCCTTGCACGGGCAGTTAGTGCTTAAGAGGGAATTGACAGTTTTACATTAACCATGAAGGCAGTCTCCTTGCACGGGCGTTTAGTGATTGAGAGGGAATTGACAGTTTTATATTAACAATGAAGGCAGTCTCCTTGCACGGGCTGTTTGTGATTGAGAGGGAATTGACAGTTTTACATTAACAATGAAGGCAGTCTCCTTGCACGGGCTTTTAGTAATTGAGAGGGAAATGACAGTTTTACATTAACAGTGAAGGCAGTCTCCTTGCACGAGCTGTTATTGATTGAGAGGGAATTGACAGTTTTACATTAACAATGAAGGCAGTCTCCTTGCACGGGCAGTTAGTGCTTAAGAGGGAATTGACAGTTTTACATTAACCATGAAGGCAGTCTCCTTGCACGGGCGTTTAGTGATTGAGAGGGAATTGACAGTTTTATATTAACAATGAAGGCAGTCTCCTTGCACGGGCTGTTTGTGATTGAGAGGGAATTGACAGTTTTACATTAACAATGAAGGCAGTCTCCTTGCACGGGCTTTTTAGTGATTGATAGGGAATTGACAGTTTTACATTAACAATGAAGGCTGTCTTCTTGCACGGGGTATTGGTGATTGAGAGGGAATTGACAGTTTTACATTAACAATGAAGGCGGTCTCCTTGCACGAGCTGTTAGTGCTTAAGAGGGAATTGACAGTTTTACATTAAAAAATGATGGCAGTCTCCTTGCCTGGGCAGTTAGTGATAGAGAGGGAATTAACAGTTTTACATTGACAATGAAGGCAGTCAACTTGCACGGGCTGTTAGTGATTGAGAGGGAATTGACAGTTTTACAGTAACAATGAAGGCAGTCTCCTTGCACGGGCAGTTAGTGCTTGAGAGGGGAATTGGCAGTTTTACATCAACAATGAAGGCAGTCTCCGTGCACGGGATGTTAGTGATTGAGAGGGGAATTGACAGTTTTAAATTAACAATGAAGGCAGTCTCCTTGCACGGGCTGTTATTGATTGAGAGGGAATTGACAGTTTTACATTAACAATGAAGGCAGTCTCCTTGCACGGGCTTTTAGTAATTGAGAGGGAAATGACAGTTTTACATTAACAGTGAAGGCAGTCTCCTTGCACGAGCTGTTATCGATTGAGAGGGTATTGACAGTTTTACATTAACAATGAAGGCAGTCTCCTTGCACGGGCAGTTAGTGCCAGTCTCCTTGCACGGGCAGTTAGTGCTTAAGAGGGAATTGACAGTTTTACATTAACCATGAAGGCAGTCTCCTTGCACGGGCGTTTAGTGATTGAGAGGGAATTGACAGTTTTATATTAACAATGAAGGCAGTCTCCTTGCACGGGCTGTTTGTGATTGAGAGGGAATTGACAGTTTTACATTAACAATGAAGGCAGTCTCCTTGCACGGGCTTTTAGTGATTGATAGGGAATTGACAGTTTTACATTAACAATGAAGGCTGTCTTCTTGCACGGGCTGTTAGTGATTGAGAGGGAATTGACAGTTTTATATTAACAATGAACGCAGTCTCCTTGCACGTGCTTTTAGTGATTGAGAGGGAATTGACAGCTTTACATTACCAATGAAAGGAGTCTCTTTGCATGGTGTATTGGTGATTGAGAGGGAATTGACAGTTTTACATTAACAATGAAGGCGGTCTCCTTGCACGAGCTGTTAGTGATTGATAGGGAATTGACAGTTTTACATTAACAATGAAGGCGGTCTCCTTGCACGGGCTGTAAGCGATTGAGCGGGAATTGACAGTTTTACAATAACAATGAAGGCAGTCTGCTTGCACGGGTTGCTAGTGATTGAGAGGAAATTTACAGTTTTACATTAACAATGACGGCAGTCTCCTTGCACGGGCTGCTAGTGATTGAGAGGGAATTGCCAGTTTTACATTAACAGTGAAGGCAGTCTCCTTGCACGGGCTGTTAGTGATTGAGAGGGAATTGACAGTTTTACATTAACAATGAATGCAGTCTCCTTGCACGGGTTGTTAGTGATTGAGAAGGAATTGACAGTTTTACATTAACAATGAAGGCAGTCTCCGTGCACGGGATGTTAGTGATTGAGAGGGGAATTGACAGTTTAAAATTAACAATGAATGCAGTCTCCTTGCACGGGCTGTTATTGATTGAGAGGGAATTGACAGTTTTACATTAACAATGAAGGCAGTCTCCTTGCACGGGCTGTTATTGATTGAGAGGGAATTGACAGTTTTACATTAACAATGAAGGCAGTCTCCTTGCACGGGCTTTTAGTAATTGAGAGGGAAATGACAGTTTTACATTAACAGTGAAGGCAGTCTCCTTGCACGAGCTGTTATTGATTGAGAGGGAATTGACAGTTTTACATTAACAATGAAGGCAGTCTCCTTGCACGGGCAGTTAGTGCTTAAGAGGGAATTGACAGTTTTACATTAACCATGAAGGCAGTCTTCTTGCACGGGCGTTTAGTGATTGAGAGGGAATTGACAGTTTTATATTAACAATGAAGGCAGTCTCCTTGCACGGGCTGTTTGTGATTGAGAGGGAATTGACAGTTTTACATTAACAATGAAGGCAGTCTCCTTGCACGGGCTTTTAGTGATTGATAGGGAATTGACAGTTTTACATTAACAATGAAGGCTGTCTTCTTGCACGGGGTATTGGTGATTGAGAGGGAATTGACAGTTTTACATTAACAATGAAGGCGGTCTCCTTGCACGAGCTGTTAGTGCTTAAGAGGGAATTGACAGTTTTACATTGAAAAATGATGGCAGTCTCCTTGCCTGGGCAGTTAGTGATAGAGAGGGAATTAACAGTTTTACATTGACAATGAAGGCAGTCTCCTTGCACGGGCAGTTAGTGCTTAAGAGGGAATTGACAGTTTTACATTAACAGTGAAGGCAGTCTCCTTGCACGAGCTGTTATTGATTGAGAGGGAATTGACAGTTTTACATTAACAATGAAGGCAGTCTCCTTGCACGGGCAGTTAGTGCTTAAGAGGGAATTGACAGTTTTACATTAACCATGAAGGCAGTCTCCTTGCACGGGCGTTTAGTGATTGAGAGGGAATTGACAGTTTTATATTAACAATGAAGGCAGTCTCCTTGCACGGGCTGTTTGTGATTGAGAGGGAATTGACAGTTTTACATTAACAATGAAGGCAGTCTCCTTGCACGGGCTTTTAGTGATTGATAGGGAATTGACAGTTTTACATTAACAATGAAGGCTGTCTTCTTGCACGGGCTGTTAGTGATTGAGAGGGAATTGACAGTTTTATATTAACAATGAAGGCAGTCTCCTTGCACGTGCTTTTAGTGATTGAGAGGGAATTGTCAGCTTTACATTACCAATGAAAGGAGTCTCTTTGCACAGGGTATTGGTGATTGAGAGGGAATTGACAGTTTTACATTAACAATGAAGGCAGTCTCCTTGCACGGGCTGTTACTGATTGAGAAGGAATTGACAGTCTTATATTAACCATGAAGGCAGTCTGCTTGCACGGGCTTTTAGTGATTGTGAGGGAATTGACAGTTTCATATTAACAATGAAGGCAGTCTTCTTGCACGGGCTGTTAGTGATTGAGAGGGAATTGACAGTTTTAAATTAATAGTGAAGGCAGTATCCTTGCACGGGCTTTTAGTAATTGAGAGGGAATTGACAGTTTTACATTAACAGTGAAGGCAGTCTCCTTGCACGGGCTGTTAGTGATTGAGAGGGAATTGACAGTTTTACATTAACAATGAAGGCAGTCTTCTTGCACGGGCTGTTATTGATTGAGAGGGAATTGACAGTTTTACATTAACAATGAAGGCAGTCTCCTTGTACGGGCAGTTAGTGCTTAAGAGGGAATTGACAGTTTTACATTAACCATGAAGGCAGTCTCCTTGCACGGGCGTTTAGTGATTGAGAGGGAATTGACAGTTTTATATTAACAATGAAGGCAGTCTCCTTGCACGGGCTGTTTGTGATTGAGAGGGAAATGACAGTTTTACATTAACAATGAAGGCGGTCTCCTTGCACGAGCTGTTAGTGCTTAAGAGGGAATTGACAGTTTTACATTAAAAAATGATGGCAGTCTCCTTGCCTGGGCAGTTAGTGATAGAGAGGGAATTAACAGTTTTACATTGACAATGAAGGCAGTCAACTTGCACGGGCTGTTAGTGATTGAGAGGGAATTGACAGTTTTACAGTAACAATGAAGGCAGTCTCCTTGCACGGGCAGTTAGTGCTTGAGAGGGGAATTGGCAGTTTTACATCAACAATGAAGGCAGTCTCCGTGCACGGGATGTTAGTGATTGAGAGGGGAATTGACAGTTTTAAATTAACAATGAATGTAGTCTCCTTGCACGGGCTTTTATTAATTGAGAGGGAATTGAGAGTTTTACATTAACAATGAAGGCAGTCTCCTTGCACGGGCAGTTAGTGCTTAAGAGGGAATTGACAGTTTTACATTAACCATGAAGGCAGTCTCCTTGCACGGGCGTTTAGTGATTGAGAGGGAATTGACAGTTTTATATCAACAATGAAGGCAGTCTCCTTGCACGGGCTGTTTGTCATTGAGAGGGAATTGACAGTTTTACATTAACAATGAAGGCAGTCTCCTTGCACGGGCTTTTAGTAATTGAGAGGGAAATGACAGTTTTACATTAACAGTGAAGGCAGTCTCCTTGCACGAGCTGTTATTGATTGAGAGGGAATTGACAGTTTTACATTAACAATGAAGGCAGTCTCCTTGCACGGGCAGTTAGTGCTTAAGAGGGAATTGACAGTTTTACATTAACCATGAAGGCAGTCTCCTTGCACGGGCGTTTAGTGATTGAGAGGGAATTGACAGTTTTATATTAACAATGAAGGCAGTCTCCTTGCACGGGCTGTTTGTGATTGAGAGGGAATTGACAGTTTTACATTAACAATGAAGGCAGTCTCCTTGCACGGGCTTTTTAGTGATTGATAGGGAATTGACAGTTTTACATTAACAATGAAGGCTGTCTTCTTGCACGGGGTATTGGTGATTGAGAGGGAATTGACAGTTTTACTTTAACAATGAAGGCGGTCTCCTTGCACGAGCTGTTAGTGCTTAAGAGGGAATTGACAGTTTTACATTAAAAAATGATGGCAGTCTCCTTGCCTGGGCAGTTAGTGATAGAGAGGGAATTAACAGTTTTACATTGACAATGAAGGCAGTCAACTTGCACGGGCTGTTAGTGATTGAGAGGGAATTGACAGTTTTACAGTAACAATGAAGGCAGTCTCCTTGCACGGGCAGTTAGTGCTTGAGAGGGGAATTGGCAGTTTTACATCAACAATGAAGGCAGTCTCCGTGCACGGGATGTTAGTGATTGAGAGGGGAATTGACAGTTTTAAATTAACAATGAATGTAGTCTCCTTGCACGGGCTTTTAGTAATTGAGAGGGAATTGAGAGTTTTACATTAACAATGAAGGCAGTCTCCTTGCACGGGCAGTTAGTGCTTAAGAGGGAATTGACAGTTTTACATTAACCATGAAGGCAGTCTCCTTGCACGGGCGTTTAGTGATTGAGAGGGAATTGACAGTTTTATATTAACAATGAAGGCAGTCTCCTTGCACGGGCTGTTTGTCATTGAGAGGGAATTGACAGTTTTACATTAACAATGAAGGCAGTCTCCTTGCACGGGCTTTTAGTAATTGAGAGGGAAATGACAGTTTTACATTAACAGTGAAGGCAGTCTCCTTGCACGAGCTGTTATTGATTGAGAGGGAATTGACAGTTTTACATTAACAATGAAGGCAGTCTCCTTGCACGGGCAGTTAGTGCTTAAGAGGGAATTGACAGTTTTACATTAACCATGAAGGCAGTCTCCTTGCACGGGCGTTTAGTGATTGAGAGGGAATTGACAGTTTTATATTAACAATGAAGGCAGTCTCCTTGCACGGGCTGTTTGTGATTGAGAGGGAATTGACAGTTTTACATTAACAATAAAGGCAGTCTCCTTGCACGGGCTTTTTAGTGATTGATAGGGAATTGACAGTTTTACATTAACAATGAAGGCGGTCTCCTTGCACGAGCTGTTAGTGCTTAAGAGGGAATTGACAGTTTTACATTAAAAAATGATGGCAGTCTCCTTGCCTGGGCAGTTAGTGATAGAGAGGGAATTAACAGTTTTACATTGACAATGAAGGCAGTCAACTTGCACGGGCTGTTAGTGATTGAGAGGGAATTGACAGTTTTACAGTAACAATGAAGGCAGTCTCCTTGCACGGGCAGTTAGTGCTTGAGAGGGGAATTGGCAGTTTTACATCAACAATGAAGGCAGTCTCCGTGCACGGGATGTTAGTGATTGAGAGGGGAATTGACAGTTTTAAATTAACAATGAATGCAGTCTCCTTGCACGGGCTTTTAGTAATTGAGAGGGAATTGAGAGTTTTACATTAACAGTGAAGGCAGTCTCCTTGCACGGGCTGTTATTGATTGAGAGGGAATTGACAGTTTTACATTAACAATGAAGGCAGTCTCCTTGCACGGGCTTTTAGTAATTGAGAGGGAAATGACAGTTTTACATTAACAGTGAAGGCAGTCTCCTTGCACGAGCTGTTATTGATTGAGAGGGAATTGACAGTTTTACATTAACAATGAAGGCAGTCTCCTTGCACGGGCAGTTAGTGCTTAAGAGGGAATTGACAGTTTTACATTAACCATGAAGGCAGTCTCCTTGCACGGGCGTTTAGTGATTGAGAGGGAATTGACAGTTTTATATTAACAATGAAGGCAGTCTCCTTGCACGGGCTGTTTGTGATTGAGAGGGAATTGACAGTTTTACATTAACAATGAAGGCAGTCTCCTTGCACGGGCTTTTAGTGATTGATAGGGAATTGACAGTTTTACATTAACAATGAAGGCTGTCTTCTTGCACGGGCTGTTAGTGATTGAGAGGGAATTGACAGTTTTATATTAACAATGAACGCAGTCTCCTTGCACGTGCTTTTAGTGATTGAGAGGGAATTGACAGCTTTACATTACCAATGAAAGGAGTCTCTTTGCATGGTGTATTGGTGATTGAGAGGGAATTGACAGTTTTACATTAACAATGAAGGCGGTCTCCTTGCACGAGCTGTTAGTGATTGATAGGGAATTGACAGTTTTACATTAACAATGAAGGCGGTCTCCTTGCACGGGCTGTAAGCGATTGAGCGGGAATTGACAGTTTTACAATAACAATGAAGGCAGTCTGCTTGCACGGGTTGCTAGTGATTGAGAGGAAATTTACAGTTTTACATTAACAATGACGGCAGTCTCCTTGCACGGGCTGCTAGTGATTGAGAGGGAATTGCCAGTTTTACATTAACAGTGAAGGCAGTCTCCTTGCACGGGCTGTTAGTGATTGAGAGGGAATTGACAGTTTTACATTAACAATGAAGGCAGTCTCCTTGCACGGGCTGTTAGTGATTGAGAAGGAATTGACAGTTTTACATTAACAATGAAGGCAGTCTCCGTGCACGGGATGTTAGTGATTGAGAGGGGAATTGACAGTTTTAAATTAACAATGAATGCAGTCTCCTTGCACGGGCTGTTATTGATTGAGAGGGAATTGACAGTTTTACATTAACAATGAAGGCAGTCTCCTTGCACGGGCTGTTATTGATTGAGAGGGAATTGACAGTTTTACATTAACAATGAAGGCAGTCTCCTTGCACGGGCTTTTAGTAATTGAGAGGGAAATGACAGTTTTACATTAACAGTGAAGGCAGTCTCCTTGCACGAGCTGTTATTGATTGAGAGGGAATTGACAGTTTTACATTAACAATGAAGGCAGTCTCCTTGCACGGGCAGTTAGTGCTTAAGAGGGAATTGACAGTTTTACATTAACCATGAAGGCAGTCTCCTTGCACGGGCGTTTAGTGATTGAGAGGGAATTGACAGTTTTATATTAACAATGAAGGCAGTCTCCTTGCACGGGCTGTTTGTGATTGAGAGGGAATTGACAGTTTTACATTAACAATGAAGGCAGTCTCCTTGCACGGGCTTTTAGTGATTGATAGGGAATTGACAGTTTTACATTAACAATGAAGGCTGTCTTCTTGCACGGGGTATTGGTGATTGAGAGGGAATTGACAGTTTTACATTAACAATGAAGGCGGTCTCCTTGCACGAGCTGTTAGTGCTTAAGAGGGAATTGACAGTTTTACATTAAAAAATGATGGCAGTCTCCTTGCCTGGGCAGTTAGTGATAGAGAGGGAATTAACAGTTTTACATTGACAATGAAGGCAGTCAACTTGCACTGGCTGTTAGTGTTTGAGAGGGAATTGACAGTTTTACAGTAACAATGAAGTCAGTCTCCTTGCACGGGCAGTTAGTGCTTGAGAGGGGAATTGGCAGTTTTACATCAACAATGAAGGCAGTCTCCGTGCACGGGATGTTAGTGATTGAGAGAGGAATTGACAGTTTTAAATTAACAATGAATGCAGTCTCCTTGCACGGGCTTTTAGTAATTGAGAGGGAATTGAGAGTTTTACATTAACAGTGAATGCAGTCTCCGTGCACGGGCTGTTATTGATTGAGAGGGAATTGACAGTTTTACATTAACAATGAAGGCAGTCTCCTTGCACGGGCTTTTAGTAATTGAGAGGGAAATGACAGTTTTACATTAACAGTGAAGGCAGTCTCCTTGCACGAGCTGTTATTGATTGAGAGGGAATTGACAGTTTTACATTAACAATGAAGGCAGTCTCCTTGCACGGGCAGTTAGTGCTTAAGAGGGAATTGACAGTTTTACATTAACCATGAAGGCAGTCTCCTTGCACGGGCGTTTAGTGATTGAGAGGGAATTGACAGTTTTATATTAACAATGAAGGCAGTCTCCTTGCACGGGCTGTTTGTGATTGAGAGGGAATTGACAGTTTTACATTAACAATGAAGGCAGTCTCCTTGCACGGGCTTTTAGTGATTGATAGGGAATTGACAGTTTTACATTAACAATGAAGGCTGTCTTCTTGCACGGGCTGTTAGTGATTGAGAGGGAATTGACAGTTTTATATTAACAATGAACGCAGTCTCCTTGCACGTGCTTTTAGTGATTGAGAGGGAATTGACAGCTTTACATTACCAATGAAAGGAGTCTCTTTGCACGGGGTATTGGTGATTGAGAGGGAATTGACAGTTTTACATTAACAATGAAGGCAGTCTCCTTGCACGGGCTGTTAGTGATTGAGAAGGAATTGACAGTCTTATATTAACCATGAAGGCAGTCTGCTTGCACGGGCTTTTAGTGATTGTGAGGGAATTGACAGTTTCATATTAACAATGAAGGCAGTCTTCTTGCACGGGCTGTTAGTGATTGAGAGGGAATTGACAGTTTTAAATTAATAGTGAAGGCAGTATCCTTGCACGGGCTTTTAGTAATTGAGAGGGAATTGACAGTTTTACATTAACAGTGAAGGCAGTCTCCTTGCACGGGCTGTTAGTGATTGAGAGGGAATTGACAGTTTTACATTAACAATGAAGGCAGTCTTCTTGCACGGGCTGTTATTGATTGAGAGGGAATTGACAGTTTTACATTAACAATGAAGGCAGTCTCCTTGCACGGGCAGTTAGTGCTTAAGAGGGAATTGACAGTTTTACATTAACCATGAAGGCAGTCTCCTTGCACGGGCGTTTAGTGATTGAGAGGGAATTGACAGTTTTATATTAACAATGAAGGCAGTCTCCTTGCACGGGCTGTTTGTGATTGAGAGGGAATTGACAGTTTTACATTAACAATGAAGGCAGTCTCCTTGCACGGGCTTTTAGTGATTGATAGGGAATTGACAGTTTTACATTAACAATGAAGGCTGTCTTCTTGCACGGGCTGTTAGTGATTGAGAGGGAATTGACAGTTTTATATTAACAATGAACGCAGTCTCCTTGCACGTGCTTTTAGTGATTGAGAGGGAATTGACAGCTTTACATTACCAATGAAAGGAGTCTCTTTGCACGGGGTATTGGTAATTGAGAGGGAATTGACAGTTTTACATTAACAATGAAGGCGGTCTCCTTGCACGAGCTGTTAGTGATTGATAGGGAATTGACAGTTTTACATTAACAATGAAGGCGGTCTCCTTGCACGGGCTGTAAGCGATTGAGCGGGAATTGACAGTTTTACATTAACAATGAAGGCAGTCTGCTTGCACGGGTTGCTAGTGATTGAGAGGAAATTTACAGTTTTACATTAACAATGACGGCAGTCTCCTTGCACGGGCTGCTAGTGATTGAGAGGGAATTGCCAGTTTTACATTAACAGTGAAGGCAGTCTCCTTCCACGGGCTGTTAGTGATTGAGAAGGAATTGACAGTCTTATATTAACCATGAAGGCAGTCTGCTTGCACGGGCTTTTAGTGATTGTGAGGGAATTGACAGTTTCATATTAACAATGAAGGCAGTCTTCTTGCACGGGCTGTTAGTGATTGAGAGGGAATTGACAATTTTAAATTAATAGTGAAGGCAGTATCCTTGCACGGGCTTTTAGTAATTGAGAGGGAATTGACAGTTTTACATTAACAGTGAAGGCAGTCTCCTTGCACGGGCTGTTAGTGATTGAGAGGGAATTGACAGTTTTACATTAACAGTGAAGGCAGTCTTCTTGCACGGGCTGTTAGTGATTGAGAGGGAATTGACAGTTTTATATTAACAATGAAGGCAGTCTCCTTGCACGGGCTTTTAGTGATTGAGAGGGAATTGACAGCTTTACATTACCAATGAAGGCAATCTCCTTGCACGGGTTGCTAGTGATTAAGAGGGAATTGACAGTTTTACATTAACAATGAAGGCAGTCTCTGTGCACGGGATGTTCGTGATTGAGAGGGGAATTGACAGTTTTAAATTAACAATGAAGGCAGTCTCCTTGCACGGGCTTTTAGTGATTGAGAGGGAATTGACAGTTTTACATTAACAGTGAAGGTAGTCTCCTGGCACGGGCTGTTGGTGATTGAGAGGGAATTGACAGTTTTACATTAACAATGAAGGCAGTCTCCTTGCGTGGGCTGTTAGTGATTGAGAGGGAATTGACAGTCTTTCATTAACCATGAAGGCAGTCTGCTTGCACGGGCTTTTAGTGATTGAGAGGGTATTGACAGTTTCATATTAACAATGAAGGCAGTCTCCTTGCGCGGGCTGTTAGTGATTGAGAGGGAATTGACAGTCTTACATTAACCATGAAGGCAGTCTTCTTGCACGGGCTGTTAGTGATTGAGAGGGAATTGACAGTTTTAAATTAACAGGGAAGGCAGTCTCCTTGCACGGGCTGTTAGTGATTGAGAGGGAATTGACAGTTTTACATTAACAGTGAAGGCAGTCTCCTTGCACGGGCTGTTAGTGATTAAGAGGGAATTGGCAGTTTTTCATTAACAATGAAGGCAGTCTCCTTGCACGGGCAGTTAGTGCTTAAGAGGGAATTGACAGTTTTACATTAAAAAATGATGGCAGTCTCCTTGCCTGGGCAGTTAGTGATAGAGAGGGAATGAACAGTTTTACATTGACAATGAAGGCAGTCAACTTGCACGGGCTGTTAGTGATTGAGAGGGAATTGACAGTTTTACAGTAACAATGAAGGCAGTCTCCTTGCACAGGCAGTTAGTGCTTGAGAGGGGAATTGACAGTTTTACATTAACAATGAAGGCAGACTCCGTGCACGGGATGTTAGTGATTGAGAGGGGAATTGACAGTTTTAAATTAACAATGAATGCAGTCTCCTTGCACGGGCTTTTAGTAATTGAGAGGGAATTAACAGTTTTACATTAACAGTGAAGGCAGTCTCCTTGCACGGGCTGTTATTGATTGAGAGGGAATTGACAGTTTTACATTAACAATGAAGGCAGTCTCCTTGCACGGGCAGTTAGTGCTTAAGAGGGAATTGACAGTTTTACATTAACCATGAAGGCAGTCTCCTTGCACGGGCGTTTAGTGATTGAGAGGGAAGTGACAGTTTTATATTAACAATGAAGGCAGTCTCCTTGCACGGGCTGTTTGTGATTGAGAGGGAATTGACAGTTTTACATTAACAATGAAGGCAGTCTCCTTGCACGGGCTGTTAGTGATTGAGAGGGAATTGACAGTCTTACATTAACCATGAAGACAGTCTGCTTGCACGGGCTTTTAGTGATTGATAGGGAATTGACAGTTTTACATTAACAATGAAGGCAGTCTTCTTGCACGGGCTGTTAGTGATTGAGAGGGAATTGACAGTTTTATATTAACAATGAACGCAGTCTACTTGCACTGGCTTTTAGTGATTGAGAGGGAATTGACAGGTTTACATTACCAATGAAGGCAGTCTCCTTGCGCGGGCTGTTAGTGATTGAGAGGGAATTGACAGTCTTACATTAACCATGAAGGCAGTCTTCTTGCACGGGCTGTTAGTGATTGAGAGGGAATTGACAGTTTTAAATTAACAGGGAAGGCAGTCTCCTTGCACGGGTTGTTAGTGATTGAGAGGGAATTGACAGTTTCACATTAACAGTGAAGGCAGTCTCCTTGCACGGGCTGTTAGTGATTAAGAGGGAATTGGCAGTTTTTCATTAACAATGAAGGCAGTCTCCTTGCACGGGCAGTTAGTGCTTAAGAGGGAATTGACAGTTTTACATTAAAAAATGATGGCAGTCTCCTTGCCTGGGCAGTTAGTGATAGAGAGGGAATGAACAGTTTTACATTGACAATGAAGGCAGTCAACTTGCACGGGCTGTTAGTGATTGAGAGGGAATTGACAGTTTTACAGTAACAATGAAGGCAGTCTCCTTGCACGGGCAGTTAGTGCTTGAGAGGGGAATTGACAGTTTTACATTAACAATGAAGGCAGTCTCCGTGCACGGGATGTTAGTGATTGAGAGGGGAATTGACAGTTTTAAATTAACAATGAATGCAGTCTCCTTGCACGGGCTTTTAGTAATTGAGAGGGAATTGACAGTTTTACATTAACAGTGAAGGCAGTCTCCTTGCACGGGCTGTTATTGATTGAGAGGGAATTGACAGTTTTACATTAACAATGAAGGCAGTCTCCTTGCACGGGCAGTTAGTGCTTAAGAGGGAATTGACAGTTTTACATTAACCATGAAGGCAGTCTCCTTGCACGGGCGTTTAGTGATTGAGAGGGAATTGACAGTTTTATATTAACAATGAAGGCAGTCTCCTTGCACGGGCTGTTTGTGATTGAGAGGGAATTGACAGTTTTACATTAACAATGAAGGCAGTCTCCTTGCACGGGCTGTTAGTGATTGAGAGGGAATTGACAGTCTTACATTAACCATGAAGACAGTCTGCTTGCACGGGCTTTTAGTGATTGATAGGGAATTGACAGTTTTACATTAACAATGAAGGCAGTCTTCTTGCACGGGCTGTTAGTGATTGAGAGGGAATTGACAGTTTTATATTAACAATGAACGCAGTCTACTTGCACTGGCTTTTAGTGATTGAGAGGGAATTGACAGGTTTACATTACCAATGAAGGCAGTCTCTTTGCACGGGGTATTGGTGATTGAGAGGGAATTGACAGTTTTACATTAACAATGAAGGCGGTCTCCTTGCACGAGCTGTTAGTGATTGATAGGGAATTACCAGTTTTACATTAACAATGAAGACCATCTCCTTGCACGGGCTGTTAGTGATTGAGAGGGAATTGACAGTTTTACATTAACAATGAAGGCAGTCTCCTTGCACGGGCTGTTAGTGATTGAGAGAGAATTGACAGTTTTATATTAACAATGAATGCAGTCTCCTTGCACGGGCTTTTAGTGATTGAGAGGGAATTGACAGCTTTACATTACCAATGAAGGCAATCTCCTTGCACGGGTTGCTAGTGATTGAGAGGGAATTGACAGTTTTACATTAACAATGAAGGCAGTCTCCGTGCACGGGATGTTAGTGATTGAGAGGGGAATTGACAGTTTTAAATTAACAATGAAGGCAGTCTCCTTGCACGGGCTTTTAGTGATTGAGAGGGAATTGGCAGTTTTACATTAACCATGACGGCAGTCTCCTTGCATGGGCGTTTAGTGATTGAGAGGGAATTGACAGTTTTATATTAACAATGAAGGCAGTCTCCTTGCACGGGCTGTTATTGATTGAGAGGGAATTGACAGTTTTACATTAACAATGAAGGCAGTCTCCTTGCACGGGCTTTTAGTAATTGAGAGGGAAATGACAGTTTTACATTAACAGTGAAGGCAGTCTCCTTGCACGAGCTGTTATTGATTGAGAGGGAATTGACAGTTTTACATTAACAATGAAGGCAGTCTCCTTGCACGGGCAGTTAGTGCTTAAGAGGGAATTGACAGTTTTACATTAACCATGAAGGCAGTCTTCTTGCACGGGCGTTTAGTGATTGAGAGGGAATTGACAGTTTTACATTAACCATGAAGGCAGTCTCCTTGCACGGGCGTTTAGTGATTGAGAGGGAATTGACAGTTTTATATTAACAATGAAGGCAGTCTCCTTGCACGGGCTGTTTGTGATTGAGAGGGAATTGACAGTTTTACATTAACAATGAAGGCAGTCTCCTTGCACGGGCTTTTAGTGATTGATAGGGAATTGACAGTTTTACATTAACAATGAAGGCTGTCTTCTTGCACGGGCTGTTAGTGATTGAGAGGGAATTGACAGTTTTATATTAACAATGAACGCAGTCTCCTTGCACGTGCTTTTAGTGATTGAGAGGGAATTGACAGCTTTACATTACCAATGAAAGGAGTCTCTTTGCACGGGGTATTGGTGATTGAGAGGGAATTGACAGTTTTACATTAACAATGAAGGCAGTCTCCTTGCACGGGCTGTTAGTGATTGAGAAGGAATTGACAGTCTTATATTAACCATGAAGGCAGTCTGCTTGCACGGGCTTTTAGTGATTGTGAGGGAATTGACAGTTTCATATTAACAATGAAGGCAGTCTTCTTGCACGGGCTGTTAGTGATTGAGAGGGAATTGACAGTTTTAAATTAATAGTGAAGGCAGTATCCTTGCACGGGCTTTTAGTAATTGAGAGGGAATTGACAGTTTTACATTAACAGTGAAGGCAGTCTCCTTGCACGGGCTGTTAGTGATTGAGAGGGAATTGACAGTTTTACATTAACAATGAAGGCAGTCTTCTTGCACGGGCTGTTATTGATTGAGAGGGAATTGACAGTTTTACATTAACAATGAAGGCAGTCTCCTTGCACGGGCAGTTAGTGCTTAAGAGGGAATTGACAGTTTTACATTAACCATGAAGGCAGTCTCCTTGCACGGGCGTTTAGTGATTGAGAGGGAATTGACAGTTTTATATTAACAATGAAAGCAGTCTCCTTGCACGGGCTGTTTGTGATTGAGAGGGAATTGACAGTTTTACATTAACAATGAAGGCAGTCTCCTTGCACGGGCTTTTAGTGATTGATAGGGAATTGACAGTTTTACATTAACAATGAAGGCTGTCTTCTTGCACGGGCTGTTAGTGATTGAGAGGGAATTGACAGTTTTATATTAACAATGAACGCAGTCTCCTTGCACGTGCTTTTAGTGATTGAGAGGGAATTGACAGCTTTACATTACCAATGAAAGGAGTCTCTTTGCACGGGGTATTGGTGATTGAGAGGGAATTGACAGTTTTACATTAACAATGAAGGCAGTCTCCTTGCACGGGCTGTTAGTGATTGAGAAGGAATTGACAGTCTTATATTAACCATGAAGGCAGTCTGCTTGCACGGGCTTTTAGTGATTGTGAGGGAATTGACAGTTTCATATTAACAATGAAGGCAGTCTTCTTGCACGGGCTGTTAGTGATTGAGAGGGAATTGACAGTTTTAAATTAATAGTGAAGGCAGTATCCTTGCACGGGCTTTTAGTAATTGAGAGGGAATTGACAGTTTTACATTAACAGTGAAGGCAGTCTCCTTGCACGGATTGTTAGTGATTGAGAGGGAATTGACAGTTTTACATTAACAATGAAGGCAGTCTTCTTGCACGGGCTGTTATTGATTGAGAGGGAATTGACAGTTTTACATTAACAATGAAGGCAGTCTCCTTGCACGGGCAGTTAGTGCTTAAGAGGGAATTGATAGTTTTACATTAACCATGAAGGCAGTCTCCTTGCACGGGCGTTTAGTGATTGAGAGGGAATTGACAGTTTTATATTAACAATGAAGGCAGTCTCCTTGCACGGGCTGTTTGTGATTGAGAGGGAATTGACAGTTTTACATTAACAATGAAGGCAGTCTCCTTGCACGGGCTTTTAGTGATTGATAGGGAATTGACAGTTTTACATTAACAATGAAGGCTGTCTTCTTGCACGGGCTGTTAGTGATTGAGAGGGAATTGACAGTTTTATATTAACACTGAACGCAGTCTCCTTGCACGTGCTTTTAGTGATTGAGAGGGAATTGACAGCTTTACATTACCAATGAAAGGAGTCTCTTTGCACGGGGTATTGGTAATTGAGAGGGAATTGACAGTTTTAGATTAACAATGAAGGCGGTCTCCTTGCACGAGCTGTTAGTGATTGATAGGGAATTGACAGTTTTACATTAACAATGAAGGCGGTCTCCTTGCACGGGCTGTAAGCGATTGAGCGGGAATTGACAGTTTTACATTAACAATGAAGGCAGTCTGCTTGCACGGGTTGCTAGTGATTGAGAGGAAATTTACAGTTTTACATTAACAATGACGGCAGTCTCCTTGCACGGGCTGTTAGTGATTGAGAGGGAATTGACAGTTTTACATTAACAATGAAGGCAGTCTCCTTGCACGGGCTGTTAGTGATTGAGAAGGAATTGACAGTCTTATATTAACCATGAAGGCAGTCTGCTTGCACGGGCTTTTAGTGATTGTGAGGGAATTGACAGTTTCATATTAACAATGAAGGCATTCTTCTTGCACGGGCTGTTAGTGATTGAGAGGGAATTGACAGATTTAAATTAATAGTGAAGGCAGTATCCTTGCACGGGCTTTTAGTAATTGAGAGGGAATTGACAGTTTTACATTAACAGTGAAGGCAGTCTCCTTGCACGGGCTGTTAGTGATTGAGAGGGAATTGACAGTTTTACATTAACAGTGAAGGCAGTCTTCTTGCACGGGCTGTTAGTGATTGAGAGGGAATTGACAGTTTTATATTAACAATGAACGCAGTCTCCTTGCACGTGCTTTTAGTGATTGAGAGGGAATTGACAGCTTTACATTACCAATGAAAGGAGTCTCTTTGCACGGGGTATTGGTGATTGAGAGGGAATTGACAGTTTTACATTAACAATGAAGGCAGTCTCCTTGCACGGGCTGTTAGTGATTGAGAAGGAATTGACAGTCTTATATTAACCATGAAGGCAGTCTGCTTGCACGGGCTTTTAGTGATTGTGAGGGAATTGACAGTTTCATATTAACAATGAAGGCAGTCTTCTTGCACGGGCTGTTAGTGATTGAGAGGGAATTGACAGTTTTAAATTAATAGTGAAGGCAGTATCCTTGCACGGGCTTTTAGTAATTGAGAGGGAATTGACAGTTTTACATCAACAGTGAAGGCAGTCTCCTTGCACGGGCTGTTAGTGATTGAGAGGGAATTGACAGTTTTACATTAACAATGAAGGCAGTCTTCTTGCACGGGCTGTTATTGATTGAGAGGGAATTGACAGTTTTACATTAACAATGAAGGCAGTCTCCTTGCACGGGCAGTTAGTGCTTAAGAGGGAATTGACAGTTTTACATTAACCATGAAGGCAGTCTCCTTGCACGGGCGTTTAGTGATTGAGAGGGAATTGACAGTTTTATATTAACAATGAAGGCAGTCTCCTTGCACGGGCTGTTTGTGATTGAGAGGGAATTGACAGTTTTACATTAACAATGAAGGCAGTCTCCTTGCACGGGCTTTTAGTGATTGATAGGGAATTGACAGTTTTACATTAACAATGAAGGCTGTCTTCTTGCACGGGCTGTTAGTGATTGAGAGGGAATTGACAGTTTTATATTAACAATGAACGCAGTCTCCTTGCACGTGCTTTTAGTGATTGAGAGGGAATTGACAGCTTTACATTACCAATGAAAGGAGTCTCTTTGCACGGGGTATTGGTAATTGAGAGGGAATTGACAGTTTTACATTAACAATGAAGGCGGTCTCCTTGCACGAGCTGTTAGTGATTGATAGGGAATTGACAGTTTTACATTAACAATGAAGGCGGTCTCCTTGCACGGGCTGTAAGCGATTGAGCGGGAATTGACAGTTTTACATTAACAATGAAGGCAGTCTGCTTGCACGGGTTGCTAGTGATTGAGAGGAAATTTACAGTTTTACATTAACAATGACGGCAGTCTCCTTGCACGGGCTGTTAGTGATTGAGAGGGAATTGACAGTTTTACATTAACAATGAAGGCAGTCTCCTTGCACGGGCTGTTAGTGATTGAGAAGGAATTGACAGTCTTATATTAACCATGAAGGCAGTCTGCTTGCACGGGCTTTTAGTGATTGTGAGGGAATTGACAGTTTCATATTAACAATGAAGGCATTCTTCTTGCACGGGCTGTTAGTGATTGAGAGGGAATTGACAGTTTTAAATTAATAGTGAAGGCAGTATCCTTGCACGGGCTTTTAGTAATTGAGAGGGAATTGACAGTTTTACATTAACAGTGAAGGCAGTCTCCTTGCACGGGCTGTTAGTGATTGAGAGGGAATTGACAGTTTTACATTAACAGTGAAGGCAGTCTTCTTGCACGGGCTGTTAGTGATTGAGAGGGAATTGACAGTTTTATATTAACAATGAAGGCAGTCTCCTTGCACGGGCTTTTAGTGATTGAGAGGGAATTGACAGCTTTACATTACCAATGAAGGCAATCTCCTTGCACGGGTTGCTAGTGATTAAGAGGGAATTGACAGTTTTACATTAACAATGAAGGCAGTCTCTGTGCACGGGATGTTCGTGATTGAGAGGGGAATTGACAGTTTTAAATTAACAATGAAGGCAGTCTCCTTGCACGGGCTTTTAGTGATTGAGAGGGAATTGACAGTTTTACATTAACAGTGAAGGTAGTCTCCTGGCACGGGCTGTTGGTGATTGAGAGGGAATTGACAGTTTTACATTAACAATGAAGGCAGTCTCCTTGCGCGGGCTGTTAGTGATTGAGAGGGAATTGACAGTCTTACATTAACCATGAAGGCAGTCTGCTTGCACGGGCTTTTAGTGATTGAGAGGGTATTGACAGTTTCATATTAACAATGAAGGCAGTCTCCTTGCGCGGGCTGTTAGTGATTGAGAGGGAATTGACAGTCTTACATTAACCATGAAGGCAGTCTTCTTGCACGGGCTGTTAGTGATTGAGAGGGAATTGACAGTTTTAAATTAACAGGGAAGGCAGTCTCCTTGCACGGGCTGTTAGTGATTGAGAGGGAATTGACAGTTTTGCATTAACAGTGAAGGCAGTCTCCTTGCACGGGCTGTTAGTGATTAAGAGGGAATTGGCAGTTTTTCATTAACAATGAAGGCAGTCTCCTTGCACGGGCAGTTAGTGCTTAAGAGGGAATTGACAGTTTTACATTAAAAAATGATGGCAGTCTCCTTGCCTGGGCAGTTAGTGATAGAGAGGGAATGAACAGTTTTACATTGACAATGAAGGCAGTCAACTTGCACGGGCTGTTAGTGATTGAGAGGGAATTGACAGTTTTACAGTAACAATGAAGGCAGTCTCCTTGCACGGGCAGTTAGTGCTTGAGAGGGGAATTGACAGTTTTACATTAACAATGAAGGCAGTCTCCGTGCACGGGATGTTAGTGATTGAGAGGGGAATTGACAGTTTTAAATTAACAATGAATGCAGTCTCCTTGCACGGGCTTTTAGTAATTGAGAGGGAATTGACAGTTTTACATTAACAGTGAAGGCAGTCTCCTTGCACGGGCTGTTATTGATTGAGAGGGAATTGACAGTTTTACATTAACAATGAAGGCAGTCTCCTTGCACGGGCAGTTAGTGCTTAAGAGGGAATTGACAGTTTTACATTAACCATGAAGGCAGTCTCCTTGCACGGGCGTTTAGTGATTGAGAGGGAATTGACAGTTTTATATTAACAATGAAGGCAGTCTCCTTGCACGGGCTGTTTGTGATTGAGAGGGAATTGACAGTTTTACATTAACAATGAAGGCAGTCTCCTTGCACGGGCTGTTAGTGATTGAGAGGGAATTGACTGTCTTACATTAACCATGAAGACAGTCTGCTTGCACGGGCTTTTAGTGATTGATAGGGAATTGACAGTTTTACATTAACAATGAAGGCAGTCTTCTTGCACGGGCTGTTAGTGATTGAGAGGGAATTGACAGTTTTATATTAACAATGAACGCAGTCTACTTGCACTGGCTTTTAGTGATTGAGAGGGAATTGACAGGTTTACATTACCAATGAAGGCAGTCTCTTTGCACGGGGTATTGGTGATTGAGAGGGAATTCACAGTTTTACATTAACAATGAAGGCGGTCTCCTTGCACGAGCTGTTAGTGATTGATAGGGAATTGCCAGTTTTACATTAACAATGAAGACCATCTCCTTGCACGGGCTGTTAGTGATTGAGAGGGAATTGACAGTTTTACATTAACAATGAAGGCAGTCTCCTTGCACGGGCTGTTAGTGATTGAGAGAGAATTGACAGTTTTATATTAACAATGAATGCAGTCTCCTTGCACGGGCTTTTAGTGATTGAGAGGGAATTGACAGCTTTACATTACCAATGAAGGCAATCTCCTTGCACGGGTTGCTATTGATTGAGAGGGAATTGACAGTTTTACATTAACAATGAAGGCAGTCTCCGTGCACGGGATGTTAGTGATTGAGAGGGGAATTGACAGTTTTAAATTAACAATGAAGGCAGTCTCCTTGCACGGGCTTTTAGTGATTGAGAGGGAATTGGCAGTTTTACATTAACAGTGAAGGCAGTCTCCTTGCACGGGCTGTTAGTGATTGAGAAGGAATTGACAGTCTTACATTAACCATGAAGGCAGTCTGCTTGCACGGGCTTTTAGTGATTGAGAGGGAATTGACAGTTTCATATTAACAATAAAGGCAGTCTTCTTGCACGGGCTGTTAGTGATTGAGAGGGAATTGACAGTTTTAAATTAATAATGAAGGCAGTATCCTTGCACGGGCTGTTAGTGATTGAGAGGGAATTGACAGTTTTACATTAACAGTGAAGGCAGTCTCCTTGCACGGGCTGTTAGTGATTGAGAGGGAATTGGCAGTTTTTCAATAACAATGAAGGCAGTCTCCTTGCACGGGCAGTTAGTGCTTAAGAGGGAATTGACAGTTTTACATTAAAAAATGATGGCATTCTCCTTGCATGGGCAGTTAGTGATTGAGAAGGAATTGACAGTCTTACATTAACCATGAAGGGAGTCTGCTTGCACGGGCTTTTAGTGATTGAGAGGGAATTGACAGTTTCATATTAACAATGAAGGCAGTCTTCTTGCACGGGCTGTTAGTGATTGAGAGGGAATTGACAGTTTTAAATTAATAATGAAGGCAGTATCCTTGCACGGGCTGTTAGTGATTGAGAGGGAATTAACAGTTTTACATTGACAATGAAGGCAGTCAACTTGCACGGGCTGTTAGTGATTGAGAGGGAAATGACAGTTTTACAGTACCAATGAAGGCAGTCTCCTTGCACGGGCAGTTAGTTCTTGAGAGGGAATTGACAGTTTTACATTAACAATGAAGGCAGTCTCCGTGCACGGGCTTTTAGTGATTGAGAGGGAATTGACAGCTTTACATTACCAATGAAGGCAGTCTCTTTGCACGGGGTATTGGTGATTGAGAGGGAATTGACAGTTTTACATTAACAATGAAGGCGGTCTCCTTGCACGAGCTGTTAGTGGTTGATAGGGAATTGACAGTTTTACATTAACAATGAAGGCAGTCTCTTTGCACGGGGTATTGGTGATTGAGAGGGAATTGACAGTTTTACATTAACAATGAAGGCGGTCTCCTTGCACGAGCTGTTAGTGGTTGATAGGGAATTGACAGTTTTACATTAACAATGAAGGCGGTCTCCTTGCACGGGCTGTAAGCGATTGAGCGGGAATTTACAGTTTTACATTAACAATGAAGGCAGTCTGCTTGCACGGGTTGCTTGTGATTGAGAGGAAATTTACAGTTTTCCATTAACAATGACGGCAGTCTCCTTGCACGGGCTGCTAGTGATTGAGAGGGAATTGCCAGTTTTACATTAACAATGAAAGCAGTCTCCTTGCACGGGCTGCTAGAGATTGAGTGGGAATTGACAGTTTTACGTTAACAATGAAGGGACTCTCCTTGCATGGGCTTTTATTGATTGAGAGGGGAATTGACAGTTTTTCATTAATAATGAAGGCAGTACCCTTGCACGGGCTGTTGGTGATTGAGAGGGAATTGCCAGTTTTACATAAAAATGAAGGCAGTCTCCTTGCACTGGCTTTTAGTGATTGAGAGGGAATTGCCAGTTTTACATTAACAATGAAGGCGTCTCCTTGCATGGGCTGTTAGTGATTGAGAGGGAAATGACAGTTTTACAGTACCAATGAAGGCAGTCTCCTTGCACGGGCAGTTAGTTCTTGAGAGGGAATTGACAGTTTTACATTAACAATGAAGGCAGTCTCCGTGCACGGGATGTTAGTGATTGAGAGGGGAATCGACAGTTTTAAATTAACAATGAATGCAGTCTCCTTGCACGGGCTTTTAGTGATTGAGAGGAATTGACAGTTTTACATTAACAGTGAAGGCAGTCTCCTTGCACGGGCTGTTATTGATTGAGAGGGAATTGACAGTTTTAGATTAACAATGAAGGTAGTCTCCTTGCACGGGCAGTTAGTGCTTAAGAGGGAATTGACAGTTTTACATTAACCATGAAGGCAGTCTCCTTGCACGGGCGTTTAGTGCTTGAGAGGGAATTGACAGTTTTATATTAACAATGAAGGCAGTCTCCTTGCACGGGCTGTTTGTGATTGAGAGGGAATTGTCAGTTTTACATTAAAAATGAAGGCAGTCTGCTTGCACGGGCTTTTAGTGATTGATAGGGAATTGACAGTTTTACATTAACAATGAAGGCTGTCTTCTTGCACGGGCTGTTAGTGATTGAGAGGGAATTGACAGTTTTATATTAACAATGAACGCAGTCTCCTTGCACGGGCTTTTAGTGATTGAGAGGGAATTGACAGCTTTACATTACCAATGAAGGCAGTCTCTTTGCACGGGGTATTGGTGATTGAGAGGGAATTGACAGTTTTACATTAACAATGAAGGCGGTCTCCTTGCACGAGCTGTTAGTGATTGATAGGGAATTGACAGTTTTACATTAACAATGAAGGCGGTCTCCTTGCACGGGCTGTAAGCGATTGAGCGGGAATTTACAGTTTTACATTAACAATGAAGGCAGTCTGCTTGCACGGGTTGCTTGTGATTGAGAGGAAATTTACAGTTTTACATTAACAATGACGGCAGTCTCCTTGCACGGGCTTCTAGTGATTGAGAGGGAATTGCCAGTTTTACATTAACAATGAAGGCAGTCTCCTTGCACGGGCTGCTAGAGATTGAGTGGGAATTGACAGTTTTACATTAACAATGAAGGGACTCTCCTTGCATGGGCTTTTATTGATTGAGAGGGGAATTGACAGTTTTTCATTAACAATGAAGGCAGTACCCTTGCACGGGCTGTTGGTGATTGAGAGGGAATTGCCAGTTTTACATAAAAATGATGGCAGTCTCCTTGCACTGGCTTTTAGTGATTGAGAGGGAATTGCCAGTTTTACATTAACAATGAAGGCGTCTCCTTGCATGGGCTGTTAGTGATTGAGAGGGAATTGACAGTTTTACATTAACAGTGAAGGCAGTCTCCTTGCACGGGCTGTTTTTAATTGAGAGGGAATTGACAGTTTTACATTATCAATGAAGGCAGTCGCCTTGCACGGGCAGTTAGTGCTTAAGAGGGAATTGACAGTTTTACATTAACAATGAAGGCAGTCTCCTTGCACGGGCGTTTAGTGATTGAGAGGGAATTGACAGTTTTACATAAAAATGAAGGCAGTCTCCTTGCACGGGCTGTTTGTGATTGAGAGGGAATTTACAGTTTTACATTAACAATGAAGGCAGTCTCCTTGCACGGGCTGTTAGTGATTGAGAGGGAATTGACAGGCTTACATTAACCATGAAGGCAGTCTGCTTGCACGGGCTTTTAGTGATTGAGAGGGAATTGACAGTTTTACATTAACAATGAAGGCAGTCTTCTTGCACGGGCTGTTAGTGATTGAGAGGGAATTGACAGTTTTAAATTAACAGTGAAGGCAGTCTCCTTGCACGGGCTGTTAGTGATTGAGAGGGAATTGACAGTTTTATATTAACAATGAAGGCAGTCTCCTTGCACGGGCTTTTAGTGATTGAGAGGGAATTGACAGCTTTCCATTACCAATGAAGGCAGTCTCTTTGCACGGGGTGTTGGTGATTGAGAGGGAATTGACAGTTTTACATTAACAATGAAGGCGGTCTCCTTGCACGGGCTGTTAGTGATTGAGAGGGAATTGACAGTTTTACATTAACAATGAAGGCGGTCTCCTTGCACGAGCTGTTAGTGATTGAGAGGGAGCTGACAGTTTTACATTAACAATGAAGGCGGTCTCCTTGCACGGGCTGTTAGCGATTGAGAGGGAATTTACAGTTTTACATTAACAATGATGGCAGTACCATTGCACGGGCTGTTGGTGATTGAGAGGGAATTGCCAGTTTTACATAAAAATGAAGGCAGTCTCCTTGCACTGGCTGTTAGTGATTGAGAGGGAATTGCCATTTTTACATTAACAATGAAAGGCAGTCTCCTTGCACGGGCTGTTAGTGATTGAGAGGGAATTGACAGTTTTAGTTTAACAATGAAGGCGGTCTCCTTGCACGAGCTGTTAGTGATTGAGAGGGAATTAACATTTTACATTAACAATGAAGGTGGTCTCCTTGCACGGGCTGTTAGCGATTGAGAGGGAATTGACAGTTTTACATTAACAATGAAGGCAGTCCCATTGCACGGACTGTTGGTGATTGAGAGGGAATTGCCAGTTTTACATAAAAATGAAGGCAGTCTCATTGCACTGGTTGTTAGTGATTGATAGGGAATTGCCAGTTTTACATTAACAATGGACACAGTCTCCTTGCACGGGCTGTTAGTGATTGAGAGGGAATTGACAGTTTTACATTAACAATGAAGGCGGTCTCCTTGCACGAGCTGTTAGTCATTGAGAGGGAATTGACAGTTTTAAATTAACAGTGAAGGCAATCTCCTTGCACGGGCTGTTAGTGATTGAGAGGGAATTGACAGTTTTATATTAACAATGAAGGCAGTCTGCTTGCACGGGTTGCTAGTGATTGAGAGGGAATTTACAGTTTTACATTAACAATGATGGCAGTACCATTGCACGGGCTGTTGGTGATTGAGAGGGAATTGCCAGTTTTACATAAAAATGAAGGCAGTCTCCTTGCACTGGCTGTTAGTGATTGAGAGGGAATTGCCATTTTTACATTAACAATGAAGGCAGTCTCCTTGCACGGGATGTTAGTGATTGAGAGGAATTGACAGTTTTAGTTTAACAATGAAGGCGGTCTCCTTGCACGAGCTGTTAGTGATTGAGAGGGAATTGACATTTTACATTAACAATGAAGGTGCTCTCCTTGCACGGGCTGTTAGGGATTGAGAGGGAATTGATAGTTTTACATTAACAATGAAGGCAGTCCCATTGCATGGACTGTTGGTGATTGAGAGGGAATTGCCAGTTTTACATAAAAATGAAGGCAGTCTCATTGCACTGGCTGTTAGTGATTGATAGGGAATTGCCAGTTTTACATTAACAATGAAGGCAGTCTTCTTGCACGGGCTGTTAGTGATTGAGAGGGAATTGACAGTTTTACATAAACAATGAAGGCGGTCTCCTTGCACGAGCTGTTAGTGATTGAGAGGGAATTGACATTTTACATTAACAATGAAGGCGGTCTCCTTGCACGAGCTGTTAGTGATTGAGAGCGAATTGACATTTTACATTAACAGTGAAGGCGGTCTCCTTGCACGGGCTGTTTGCGATTGAGAGGGAATTGACAGTTTTACATTAACAATGAAGGCAGTTTCTTTGCACGGGTTGCTAGTGATTGAGAGGGAATTGCCAGTTTTTCATTAACAATGAAGGCAGTCCCCTTGCACGGACTGTTGGTGATTGAGAGGGAATTGCCAGTTTTACATAAAAATGAAGGCAGTCTCATTGCACTGGCTGTTAGTGATTGATAGGGAATTGCCAGTTTTACATTAACAATGAAGGCAGTCTCCTTGCACGGGCTGTTAGTGATTGAGAGGGAATTGACAGTTTTACATTGACAATGAAGGCCATCTCTTTGCAAGGACTGTTGGTGATTGTGAGAGAATTGGCAGTTTTACATAACAATGAAGGCAGTCTCCTTGCATGAGCTGTTAGTGATTGAGAGGGAATTGACAGTTTTACAATAACAATGAAGGCGGTCTTCTTGCACGGGCTGTTAGTGATTGAGAGGGAATTGACAGTTTTACATTAACAGGGATGGCAGTCTCCTTGCACGGGCTGTTAGTGTTTGAGAGGGAATTGACAGGTTTACATTAACAATGAAGGCAGTCTCCTTGCACGGGCAGTTAGTGCTTAAAAGGGAATTTACAGTTTTACATTAACAATGATAGCGGTCTCCTTGCATGGGCAGTTAGTGATAGAGAGGGAATTAACAGTTTTACATTAACAATGAAGGCAGTCTCCTTGCACGGGCTGTTAGTGATTGAGAGGGAATTGTCAGTTTTACATTAACAATGAAGGCAGTCTCCTTGCACGGGCAGTTAGTGCTTGAGAGGGAATTGACAGTTTTACATTAACAATGAAGGCAGTCTCCGTGCACGGGATGTTAGTGATTGAGAGGGGAATTGACAGTTTTAAATTAACAATGAAGGCAGTCTCCTTGCATGGGCTTTTAGTGATTGAGAGGGAATTGGACGGTTTTACATTAACAGTGAAGGCAGTCCCCTTGCACGAACTGTTGGTGATTGAGAGGGAATTGCCAGTTTTACATTAAAATGAAGGCAGTCTCCTTGCACGAGCTGTTAGTGATTGAGAGGGAATTGACAGTTTTACATTAACAATGAAGGCAATCTCCTTGCACGGGCTGTTAGTGATTGAGAGGGAATTGACAGTTTTACATTAACAATGAAGGCAGTCTCCTTGCACGGGCAGTTTTTGCTTAAGAGGGAATTGACAGTTTTACATTAACAATGAAGGCAATCTCCTTGCACGGGCTGTTAGTGATTGAGAGGGAATTGACAGTTTTACATTAACAATGAAGGCAGTCTCCTTGCACGGGCTGTTAGTGATTGAGAGGGAATTGACAGTTTTACATTAACAATGAAGGCAATCTCCTTGCACGGGCTGTTAGTGATTGAGAGGGAATTGACAGTTTTACATTAACAATGATGGCAGTCTCCTTGCACGGGCTGTTAGTGATGGAGAGGGAGTTGACAGTTTTACATTAACAATGAAGGCAGTCTCCTTGCACGGGCAGTTAGTGCTTGAGAGGGAATTGACAGTTTTACATTAACAATGAAGGCAGTCTCCGTGCACGAGATGTTAGTGATTGAGAGGGGAATTGACAGTTTTAAATTAACAATGAAGGCAGTCTCCTTGTACGGGCTTTTAGTGATTGAGAGGGAATTGACAGTTTTACATTAACAGTGAAGGCAGTCTCCTTGCACGGGCTGTTATTGATTGAGAGGGAATTGACAGTTTTACATTAACAATGAAGGCAGTCTCCTTGCACGGGCTGTTAGTGATTGAGAGGGAATTGACAGTTTTATATTAACAATGAAGGCAGTCTCCTTGCACGGGCTTTTAGTGATTGAGAGGGAATTGACAGCTTTACATTACCAATGAAGGCAGAGTCTTTGCACGGGGTGTTGGTGATTGAGAGGGAATTGACAGTTTTACATTAACAATGAAGGCAGTTTTAGCACGGGTTGCTAGTGATTGAGAGGAAATTTACAGTTTTACATTAACAATGACGGCAGTTCCATTGCATGGGCTGTTGGTGATTGAGAGGGAATTGCCAGTTTTACATAAAAATGAAGGCAGTCTCATTGCACTGGCTGTTAGTGATTGATAGGGAATTGCCAGTTTTACATTAACAATGAAGGCAGTCTTCTTGCACGGGCTGTTAGTGATTGAGAGGGAATTGACAGTTTTACATAAACAATGAAGGCGGTCTCCTTGCACGAGCTGTTAGTGATTGAGAGGGAATTGACATTTTACATTAACAATGAAGGCGGTCTCCTTGCACGAGCTGTTAGTGATTGAGAGCGAATTGACATTTTACATTAACAGTGAAGGCGGTCTCCTTGCACGGGCTGTTTGCGATTGAGAGGGAATTGACAGTTTTACATTAACAAAGAAGGCAGTTTCTTTGCACGGGTTGCTAGTGATTGAGAGGGAATTGCCAGTTTTTCATTAACAATGAAGGCAGTCCCCTTGCACGGACTGTTGGTGATTGAGAGGGAATTGCCAGTTTTACATAAAAATGAAGGCAGTCTCATTGCACTGGCTGTTAGTGATTGATAGGGAATTGCCAGTTTTACATTAACAATGAAGGCAGTCTCCTTGCACGGGCTGTTAGTGATTGAGAGGGAATTGACAGTTTTACATTGACAATGAAGGCCATCTCTTTGCAAGGACTGTTGGTGATTGAGAGAGAATTGACAGTTTTAAATTAACAATGAAGGCAGTCTCCTTGCATGAGCTGTTAGTGATTGAGAGGGAATTGACAGTTTTACAATAACAATGAAGGCGGTCTTCTTGCACGGGCTGTTAGTGATTGAGAGGGAATTGACAGTTTTACATTAACAGGGATGGCAGTCTCCTTGCACGGGCTGTTAGTGTTTGAGAGGGAATTGACAGGTTTACATTAACAATGAAGGCAGTCTCCTTGCACGGGCAGTTAGTGCTTAAAAGGGAATTTACAGTTTTACATTAACAATGATAGCGGTCTCCTTGCATGGGCAGTTAGTGATAGAGAGGGAATTAACAGTTTTACATTAACAATGAAGGCAGTCTCCTTGCACGGGCTGTTAGTGATTGAGAGGGAATTGTCAGTTTTACATTAACAATGAAGGCAGTCTCCTTGCACGGGCAGTTAGTGCTTGAGAGGGAATTGACAGTTTTACATTAACAATGAAGGCAGTCTCCGTGCACGGGATGTTAGTGATTGAGAGGGGAATTGACAGTTTTAAATTAACAATGAAGGCAGTCTCCTTGCATGGGCTTTCAGTGATTGAGAGGGAATTGGACGGTTTTACATTAACAGTGAAGGCAGTCCCCTTGCACGAACTGTTGGTGATTGAGAGGGAATTGCCAGTTTTACATTAAAATGAAGGCAGTCTCCTTGCACGAGCTGTTAGTGATTGAGAGGGAATTGACAGTTTTACATTAACAATGAAGGCAATCTCCTTGCACGGGCTGTTAGTGATTGAGAGGGAATTGACAGTTTTACATTAACAATGAAGGCAGTCTCCTTGCACGGGCAGTTTTTGCTTAAGAGGGAATTGACAGTTTTACATTAACAATGAAGGCAATCTCCTTGCACGGGCTGTTAGTGATTGAGAGGGAATTGACAGTTTTACATTAACAATGAAGGCAGTCTCCTTGCACGGGCTGTTAGTGATTGAGAGGTAATTGACAGTTTTACATTAACAATGAAGGCAATCTCCTTGCACGGGCTGTTAGTGATTGAGAGGGAATTGACAGTTTTACATTAACAATGATGGCAGTCTCCTTGCACGGGCTGTTAGTGATGGAGAGGGAGTTGACAGTTTTACATTAACAATGAAGGCAGTCTCCTTGCACGGGCAGTTAGTGCTTGAGAGGGAATTGACAGTTTTACATTAACAATGAAGGCAGTCTCCGTGCACGAGATGTTAGTGATTGAGAGGGGAATTGACAGTTTTAAATTAACAATGAAGGCAGTCTCCTTGTACGGGCTTTTAGTGATTGAGAGGGAATTGACAGTTTTACATTAACAGTGAAGGCAGTCTCCTTGCACGGGCTGTTATTGATTGAGAGGGAATTGACAGTTTTACATTAACAATGAAGGCAGTCTCCTTGCACGGGCTGTTAGTGATTGAGAGGGAATTGACAGTTTTATATTAACAATGAAGGCAGTCTCCTTGCACGGGCTTTTAGTGATTGAGAGGGAATTGACAGCTTTACATCACCAATGAAGGCAGAGTCTTTGCACGGGGTGTTGGTGATTGAGAGGGAATTGACAGTTTTACATTAACAATGAAGGCAGTTTTAGCACGGGTTGCTAGTGATTGAGAGGAAATTTACAGTTTTACATTAACAATGACGGCAGTTCCATTGCATGGGCTGTTGGTGATTGAGAGGGAATTGCCAGTTTTACATAAAAATGAAGGCAGTCTCCTTGCACGGGCAGTTAGTGCTTAAAAGGGAATTTACAGTTTTACATTAACAATGATAGCGGTCTCCTTGCATGGGCAGTTAGTGATAGAGAGGGAATTAACAGTTTTACATTAACAATGAAGGCAGTCTCCTTGCACGCGCTGTTAGTGATTGAGAGGGAATTGTCAGTTTTACATTAACAATGAAGGCAGTCTCCTTGCACGGGCAGTTAGTGCTTGAGAGGGAATTGACAGTTTTACATTAACAATGAAGGCAGTCTCCGTGCACGGGATGTTAGTGATTGAGAGGGGAATTGACAGTTTTAAATTAACAATGAAGGCAGTCTCCTTGCATGGGCTTTTAGTGATTGAGAGGGAATTGGACGGTTTTACATTAACAGTGAAGGCAGTCCCCTTGCACGAACTGTTGGTGATTGAGAGGGAATTGCCAGTTTTACATTAAAATGAAGGCAGTCTCCTGCACTGGCTGTTAGTGATTGAGAGGGAATTGACTGTTTTACATTAACAATGAAGGCGGTCTCCTTGCACGAGCTGTTAGTGATTGAGAGGGAATTGACAGTTTTACATTAACAATGAAGGCAATCTCCTTGCACGGGCTGTTAGTGATTGAGAGGGAATTGACAGTTTTACATTAACAATGAAGGCAGTCTCCTTGCACGGGCAGTTTTTGCTTAAGAGGGAATTGACAGTTTTACATTAACAATGATGGCAGTCTCCTTGCACGGGCTGTTAGTGATGGAGAGGGAATTGACAGTTTTACATTAACAATGAAGGCAGTCTCCTTGCACGGGCAGTTAGTGCTTGAGAGGGAATTGACAGTTTTACATTAACAATGAAGGCAGTCTCCGTGCACGAGATGTTAGTGATTGAGAGGGGAATTGACAGTTTTAAATTAACAATGAAGGCAGTCTCCTTGCACGGGCTTTTAGTGATTGAGAGGGAATTGACAGTTTTACATTAACAGTGAAGGCAGTCTCCTTGCACGGGCTGTTATTGATTGAGAGGAATTGACAGTTTTACATTAACAATGAAGGCAGTCTCCTTGCACGGGCTGTTAGTGATTGAGAGGGAATTGACAGTTTTATATTAACAATGAAGGCAGTCTCCTTGCACGGGCTTTTAGTGATTGAGAGGGAATTGACAGCTTTACATTACCAATGAAGGCAGATTCTTTGCACGGGGTGTTGGTGATTGAGAGGGAATTGACAGTTTTACATTAACAATGAAGGCAGTTTTTGCACGGGTTGCTAGTGATTGAGAGTAAATTTACAGTTTTACATTAACAATGACGGCAGTACCATTGCATGGGCTGTTGGTGATTGAGAGGGAATTGCCAGTTTTACATAAAAATGAAGGCAGTCTCCTTGCACGGGCTGTTAGTGATTGAGAGGGAATTGACAGTTTTACATTAACAATGAAGGCGGTCTCCTTGCACGAGCTGTTAGTGATTGAGAGGGAATTGACATTTTACATTAACAATGAAGGCGGTCTCCTTGCACGGACTGTTGGTGATTGAGAGGGAATTGACAGTTTTACATAAAAATGAAGGCAGTACTATTGCACTGGCTGTTATTGATTGATAGGGAATTGCCAGTTTTACATTAACAATGAAGGCAGTCTCCTTGCACGGGCTGTTAGTGATTGAGAGGGAATTGACAGTTTTACCTTAACAATGAAGGCGGTCTCCTTGCACGAGCTGTTAGTGATTGAGAGGGAATTGACATTTTATATTAACAATGAAGGCGGTCTCCTTCCACGAGCTGTTAGTGATTGAGAGGGAATTGACATTTTACATTAACAATGAAGGCGGTCTCCTTGCACCGGCTGTTAGCGATTGAGAGGGAATTGACAGTTTTACATTAACAATGAAGGCAGTCTCCTTGCACGGGCAGTTAGTGCTTAAGAGGGAATTGACAGTTTTACATTAACAATGATGGCAGTCTCCTTGCATGGGCATTTAGTGATAGAGAGGGAATTAACAGTTTTACATTAACCATGATCGCAGTCTCCTTGCACGGGCTGTTAGTGATGGAGAGGGAATTGACAGTTTTACATTAACAATGAAGGCAGTCTCCTTGCACGGGCAGTTAGTGCTTGAGAGGGAATTGACAGTTTTACATTAACAATGAAGGCAGTCTCCGTGCACGAGATGTTAGTGATTGAGAGGGGAAATGACAGTTTTAAATTAACAATGAAGGCAGTCTCCTTGCACGGGCTTTTAGTGATTGAGAGGGAATTGACAGTTTTACATTAACAGTGAAGGCAGTCTCCTTGCACGGGCTGTTATTGATTGAGAGGGAATTGACAGTTTTACATTAACAATGAAGGCAGTCTCCTTGCACGGGCAGTTAGTGCTAAAGAGGGAATTGACAGTTTGACATTAACAATGAAGGCATTCTCCTTGCATGGGCGTTTAGTGATTGAGAGGGAATTGACAGTTTTATATTAACAATGAAGGCAGTCTCCTTGCACGGGCAGTTAGTGCTTAAGAGGGAATTGACAGTTTTACATTAACAATGAAGGCGGTCTCCTTGCACGAGCTGTTAGTGATTGAGAGGGAACTGACAGTTTTACATTAACAATGAAGGCGGTCTCCTTGCACGGGGTGTTACCGATTGAGTGGGAATTGACAGTTTTACATTAACAATGAAGGCAGTCTGCTTGCACGGGTTGCTAGTGATTGAGAGGAAATTTACAGTTTTACATTAACATTGACGGCAGTACCATTGCATGGGCTGTTGGTGATTGAGAGGGAATTGCCAGTTTTACATAAAAATGAAGGCAGTCTCCTTGCACGGGCTGTTAGTGATTGAGAGGGAATTGATAGTTTTACATTAACAATGAAGGCGGTCTCCTTGCACGAGCTGTTAGTGATTGAGAGGGAATTGACATTTTACATTAACAATGAAGGCGGTCTCCTTGCGCGAGCTGTTAGTGATTGAGAGGGAATTGACATTTTACATTAACAATGAAGGCGGTCTCCTTGCACGGGCTGTTAGCGATTGAGAGGGAATTGACAGTTTTACATTAACAATGAAGGCAGTCCCTTGCACGGACTGTTGGTGATTAAGAGGGAATTGCCAGTTTTACATAAAAATGAAGGCAGTCTCATTGCACTGGCTGTTATTGATTGATAGGGAATTGCCAGTTTTACATTAACAATGAAGGCAGTCTCCTTGCACGGGCTGTTAGTGATTGAGAGGGAATTGACAGTTTTACCTTAACAATGAAGGCGGTCTCCTTGCATGAGCTGTTAGTGATTGAGAGGGAATTGACATTTTATATTAACAATGAAGGCGGTCTCCTTGCACGAGCTGTTAGTGATTGAGAGGGAATTGACATTTTACATTAACAATGAAGGCGGTCTCCTTGCACGGGTTGCTAGTGATTGAGAGGGAATTGCCAGTTTTTCATTAACAATTAAGGCAGTCTCCTTGCACGGGCTGTTAGTGATTGAGAGGGAATTGACAGTTTTACATTGACAATGAAGGCCATCTCTTTGCAAGGACTGTTGGTGATTGAGAGAGAATTGACAGTTTTACATTAACAATGAAGGCAGTCTCCTTGCACGGGTTTTAGTGATTGAGAGGGAATTGACAGTTTTTCATTAACAATGAAAGCGGTCTCCTTGCACGAGCTGTTAGTGATTGAGAGGAAATTGACAGTTTTACAATAACAATGAAGGCGGTCTCCTTGCACGAGCTGTTAGTGATTGAGAGGGAATTGACATTTTACATTAACAATGAAGGCGGTCTTCTTGCACGGGCTGTTAGTGATTGAGAGGGAATTGACTGTTTTACATTAACAGGGATGGCAGTCTCCTTGCACGGGCTGTTAGTGTTTGAGAGGGAATTGCCAGTTTTACATTAAAATGAAGGCAGTCTCCTGCACTGGCTGTTAGTGATTGAGAGGGAATTGACAGTTTTACATTAACAATGATAGCGGTCTCCTTGCATGGGCAGTTAGTGATAGAGAGGGAATTAACAGTTTTACATTAACAATGAAGGCAGTCTCCTTGCACGGGCTGTTAGTGATTGAGAGGGAATTGTCAGTTTTACATTAACAATGAAGGCAGTCTCCTTGCACGGGCAGTTAGTGCTTGAGAGGGAATTGACAGTTTTACATTAACAATGAATGCAGTCTCCGTGCATGGGATGTTAGTGATTGAGAGGGAATTGGACGGTTTTATATTAACAGTGAAGGCAGTCCCCTTGCACGGACTGTTGGTGATTGAGAGGGAATTGCCAGTTTTACATTAAAATGAAGGCAGTCTCCTGCACTGGCTGTTAGTGATTGAGAGGGAATTGACAGTTTTACATTAACAATGAAGGCGGTCTCCTTGCACGAGCTGTTAGTGATTGAGAGGGAATTGACAGTTTTACATTAACAATGAAGGCAATCTCCTTGCACGGGCTGTTAGTGATTGAGAGGGAATTGACAGTTTTACATTAACAATGAAGGCAGTCTCCTTGCACGGGCAGTTAGTGCTTAAGAGGGAATTGACAGTTTTACATTAACAATGATGGCCGTCTCCTTGCATGGGCAGTTAGTGATAGAGAGGGAATTAACAGTTTTACATTAACAATGAAGGCGGTCTCCTTGCACGAGCTGTTAGTGATTGAGAGGGAATTGACAGTTTTACATTAACAATGAAGGCAATCTCCTTGCACGGGCTGTTAGTGATTGAGAGGGAATTGACAGTTTTACATTAACAATGAAGGCAGTCTCCTTGCACGGGCAGTTAGTGCTTAAGAGGGAATTGACAGTTTTATATTAACAATGAAGGCGGTCTCCTTGCACGAGCTGTTAGTGATTGAGAGGGAATTGACATTTTACATTAACAATGAAGGCGGTCTCCTTGCACCGGCTGTTAGCGATTGAGAGGGAATTGACAGTTTTACATTAACAATGAAGGCAGTCTCCTTGCACGGGTTGCTAGTGATTGAGAGGGAATTGCCAGTTTTTCATTAACAATGAAGGCAGTCTCCTTGCACGGGCTGTTAGTGATTGAGAAGGAATTGACAGTTTTACATTGACAATGAAGGCCATCTCTTTGCAAGGACTGTTGGTGATTGAGAGAGAATTGACAGTTTTACATTAACAATGATAGCGGTCTCCTTGCATGGGCAGTTAGTGATAGAGAGGGAATTAACAGTTTTACATTAACAATGAAGGCAGTCTCCTTGCACGGGCTGTTAGTGATTGAGAGGGAATTGTCAGTTTTACATTAACAATGAAGGCAGTCTCCTTGCACGGGCAGTTAGTGCTTGAGAGGGAATTGACAGTTTTACATTAACAATGAAGGCAGTCTCCGTGCACGGGATGTTAGTGATTGAGAGGGAATTAGACGGTTTTACATTGACAATGAAGGCCATCTCTTTGCAAGGACTGTTGGTGATTGAGAGAGAATTGACAGTTTTACATTAACAATGATAGCGGTCTCCTTGCATGGGCAGTTAGTGATAGAGAGGGAATTAACAGTTTTACATTAACAATGAAGGCAGTCTCCTTGCACGGGCTGTTAGTGATTGAGAGGGAATTGTCAGTTTTACATTAACAATGAAGGCAGTCTCCTTGCACGGGCAGTTAGTGCTTGAGAGGGAATTGACAGTTTTACATTAACAATGAAGGCAGTCTCCGTGCACGGGATGTTAGTGATTGAGAGGGAATTAGACGGTTTTACATTGACAATGAAGGCCATCTCTTTGCAAGGACTGTTGGTGATTGAGAGAGAATTGACAGTTTTACATTAACAATGATAGCGGTCTCCTTGCATGGGCAGTTAGTGCTTGAGAGGGAATTGACAGTTTTACATTAACAATGAAGGCAGTCTCCGTGCACGGGATGTTAGTGATTGAGAGGGAATTAGACGGTTTTACATTAACAGTGAAGGCAGTCCCCTTGCACGGACTGTTGGTGATTGAGAGGGAATTGCCAGTTTTACATTAAAATGAAGGCAGTCTCCTGCATTGGCTGTTATTGATTGAGAGGGAATTGACAGTTTTACATTAACAATGAAGGCGGTCTCCTTGCACGAGCTGTTAGTGATTGAGAGGGAATTGACAGTTTTACATTAACAATGAAGGCAATCTCCTTGCACGGGCTGTTAGCGATTGAGAGGGAATTGACAGTTTTACATTTACAATGAAGGCAGTCTCCTTGCACGGGTTGCTAGTGATTGAGAGGGAATTGCCAGTTTTTCATTAACAATGAAGGCAGTCTCCTTGCACGGGCTGTTAGTGATTGAGAGGGAATTGACAGTTTTACATTGACAATGAAGGCCATCTCTTTGCAAGGACTGTTGGTGATTGAGAGAGAATTGACAGTTTTACATTAACAATGAAGGCAGTCTCCTTGCACGGGCTTTTAGTGATTGAGAGGGAATTGACAGTTTTTCATTAACAATGAAAGCGGTCTCCTTGCACGAGCTGTTAGTGATTGAGAGGAAATTGACAGTTTTACATTAACAATGAAGGCGGTCTCCTTGCACGGGGTGTTACCGATTGAGTGGGAATTGACAGTTTTACATTAACAATGAAGGCAGTCTGCTTGCACGGGTTGCTAGTGATTGAGAGGAAATTTACAGTTTTACATTAACATTGACGGCAGTACCATTGCATGGGCTGTTGGCGATTGAGAGGGAATTGCCAGTTTTACATAAAAATGAAGGCAGTCTCCTTGCACGGGCTGTTAGTGATTGAGAGGGAATTGATAGTTTTACATTAACAATGAAGGCAGTCTCCTTGCACGGGCTGTTAGTGATTGAGAAGGAATTGACAGTTTTACATTGACAATGAAGGCCATCTCTTTGCAAGGACTGTTGGTGATTGAGAGAGAATTGACAGTTTTACATTAACAATGATAGCGGTCTCCTTGCATGGGCAGTTAGTGATAGAGAGGGAATTAACAGTTTTACATTAACAATGAAGGCAGTCTCCTTGCACGGGCTGTTAGTGATTGAGAGGGAATTGTCAGTTTTACATTAACAATGAAGGGAGTCTCCTTGCACGGGCAGTTAGTGCTTGAGAGGGAATTGACAGTTTTACATTAACAATGAAGGCAGTCTCCGTGCACGGGATGTTAGTGATTGAGAGGGAATTAGACGGTTTTACATTAACAGTGAAGGCAGTCCCCTTGCACGGACTGTTGGTGATTGAGAGGGAATTGCCAGTTTTACATTAAAATGAAGGCAGTCTCCTGCATTGGCTGTTATTGATTGAGAGGGAATTGACAGTTTTACATTAACAATGAAGGCGGTCTCCTTGCACGAGCTGTTAGTGATTGAGAGGGAATTGACAGTTTTACATTAACAATGAAGGCAATCTCCTTGCACGGGCTGTTAGCGATTGAGAGGGAATTGACAGTTTTACATTAACAATGAAGGCAGTCTCCTTGCACGGGTTGCTAGTGATTGAGAGGGAATTGCCAGTTTTTCATTAACAATGAAGGCAGTCTCCTTGCACGGGCTGTTAGTGATTGAGAGGGAATTGACAGTTTTACATTGACAATGAAGGCCATCTCTTTGCAAGGACTGTTGGTGATTGAGAGAGAATTGACAGTTTTACATTAACAATGAAGGCAGTCTCCTTGCACGGGCTTTTAGTGATTGAGAGGGAATTGACAGTTTTTCATTAACAATGAAAGCGGTCTCCTTGCACGAGCTGTTAGTGATTGAGAGGAAATTGACAGTTTACATTAACAATGAAGGCGGTCTCCTTGCACGGGGTGTTACCGATTGAGTGGGAATTGACAGTTTTACATCAACAATGAAGGCAGTCTGCTTGCACGGGTTGCTATTGAGAGGAAATTTACAGTTTTACATTAACATTGACGGCAGTACCATTGCATGGGCTGTTGGTGATTGAGAGGGAATTGCCAGTTTTACATAAAAATGAAGGCAGTCTCCTTGCACGGGCTGTTAGTGATTGAGAGGGAATTGATAGTTTTACATTAACAATGAAGGCGGTCTCCTTGCACGAGCTGTTAGTGATTGAGAGGGAATTGACATTTTACATTAACAATGAAGGCGGTCTCCTTGCGCGAGCTGTTAGTGATTGAGAGGGAATTGACATTTTACATTAACAATGAAGGCGGTCTCCTTGCACGGGCTGTTAGCGATTGAGAGGGAATTGACAGTTTTACATTAACAATGAAGGCAGTCCCTTGCACGGACTGTTGGTGATTAAGAGGGAATTGCCAGTTTTACATAAAAATGAAGGCAGTCTCATTGCACTGGCTGTTATTGATTGATAGGGAATTGCCAGTTTTACATTAACAATGAAGGCAGTCTCCTTGCACGGGCTGTTAGTGATTGAGAGGGAATTGACAGTTTTACCTTAACAATGAAGGCGGTCTCCTTGCATGAGCTGTTAGTGATTGAGAGGGAATTGACATTTTATATTAACAATGAAGGCGGTCTCCTTGCACGAGCTGTTAGTGATTGAGAGGGAATTGACATTTTACATTAACAATGAAGGCGGTCTCCTTACACGGGCTGTTAGTGATTGAGAGGGAATTGACAGTTTTACATTGACAATGAAGGCCATCTCTTTGCAAGGACTGTTGGTGATTGAGAGAGAATTGACAGTTTTACATTAACAATGAAGGCAGTCTCCTTGCACGGGCTTTTAGTGATTGAGAGGGAATTGACAGTTTTTCATTAACAATGAAAGCGGTCTCCTTGCACGAGCTGTTAGTGATTGAGAGGAAATTGACAGTTTTACAATAACAATGAAGGCGGTCTCCTTGCACGAGCTGTTAGTGATTGAGAGGGAATTGACATTTTACATTAACAATGAAGGCGGTCTTCTTGCACGGGCTGTTAGTGATTGAGAGGGAATTGACTGTTTTACATTAACAGGGATGGCAGTCTCCTTGCACGGGCTGTTAGTGTTTGAGAGGGAATTGCCAGTTTTACATTAAAATGAAGGCAGTCTCCTGCACTGGCTGTTAGTGATTGAGAGGGAATTGACAGTTTTACATTAACAATGATAGCGGTCTCCTTGCATGGGCAGTTAGTGATAGAGAGGGAATTAACAGTTTTACATTAACAATGAAGGCAGTCTCCTTGCACGGGCTGTTAGTGATTGAGAGGGAATTGTCAGTTTTACATTAACAATGAAGGCAGTCTCCTTGCACGGGCAGTTAGTGCTTGAGAGGGAATTGACAGTTTTACATTAACAATGAAGGCAGTCTCCGTGCATGGGATGTTAGTGATTGAGAGGGAATTGGACGGTTTTATATTAACAGTGAAGGCAGTCCCCTTGCACGGACTGTTGGTGATTGAGAGGGAATTGCCAGTTTTACATTAAAATGAAGGCAGTCTCCTGCACTGGCTGTTAGTGATTGAGAGGGAATTGACAGTTTTACATTAACAATGAAGGCGGTCTCCTTGCACGAGCTGTTAGTGATTGAGAGGGAATTGACAGTTTTACATTAACAATGAAGGCAATCTCCTTGCACGGGCTGTTAGTGATTGAGAGGGAATTGACAGTTTTACATTAACAATGAAGGCAGTCTCCTTGCACGGGCAGTTAGTGCTTAAGAGGGAATTGACAGTTTTACATTAACAATGATGGCAGTCTCCTTGCATGGGCAGTTAGTGATAGAGAGGGAATTAACAGTTTTACATTAACAATGAAGGCGGTCTCCTTGCACGAGCTGTTAGTGATTGAGAGGGAATTGACAGTTTTACATTAACAATGAAGGCAATCTCCTTGCACGGGCTGTTAGTGATTGAGAGGGAATTGACAGTTTTACATTAACAATGAAGGCAGTCTCCTTGCACGGGCAGTTAGTGCTTAAGAGGGAATTGACAGTTTTATATTAACAATGAAGGCGGTCTCCTTGCACGAGCTGTTAGTGATTGAGAGGGAATTGACATTTTACATTAACAATGAAGGCGGTCTCCTTGCACCGGCTGTTAGCGATTGAGAGGGAATTGACAGTTTTACATTAACAATGAAGGCAGTCTCCTTGCACGGGTTGCTAGTGATTGAGAGGGAATTGCCAGTTTTTCATTAACAATGAAGGCAGTCTCCTTGCACGGGCTGTTAGTGATTGAGAAGGAATTGACAGTTTTACATTGACAATGAAGGCCATCTCTTTGCAAGGACAGTTGGTGATTGAGAGAGAATTGACAGTTTTACATTAACAATGATAGCGGTCTCCTTGCATGGGCAGTTAGTGATAGAGAGGGAATTAACAGTTTTACATTAACAATGAAGGCAGTCTCCTGCATTGGCTGTTATTGATTGAGAGGGAATTGACAGTTTTACATTAACAATGAAGGCGGTCTCCTTGCACGAGCTGTTAGTGATTGAGAGGGAATTGACAGTTTTACATTAACAATGAAGGCAATCTCCTTGCACGGGCTGTTAGCGATTGAGAGGGAATTGACAGTTTTACATTAACAATGAAGGCAGTCTCCTTGCACGGGTTGCTAGTGATTGAGAGGGAATTGCCAGTTTTTCATTAACAATGAAGGCAGTCTCCTTGCACGGGCTGTTAGTGATTGAGAGGGAATTGACAGTTTTACATTGACAATGAAGGCCATCTCTTTGCAAGGACTGTTGGTGATTGAGAGAGAATTGACAGTTTTACATTAACAATGAAGGCAGTCTCCTTGCACGGGCTTTTAGTGATTGAGAGGGAATTGACAGATTTTCATTAACAATGAAAGCGGTCTCCTTGCACGAGCTGTTAGTGATTGAGAGGAAATTGACAGTTTTAAAATAACAATGAAGGCGGTCTCCTTGCACGAGCTGTTTTATGATTGAGAGGGAATTGACATTTTACATTAACAATGAAGGCGGTCTCCTTGCACCGGCTGTTAGCGATTGAGAGGGAATTGACAGTTTTACATTAACAATGAAGGCAGTCTCCTTGCACGGACTGTTGGTGATAGGGAATTGCCAGTTTTACATTAACAATGAAGGCAGTCTCCTTGCACGGGCTGTTAGTGATTGAAAGGGAATTGACAGTTTTACATTGACAATGAAGGCCATCTCTTTGCAAGGACTGTTGGTGATTGAGAGAGAATTGACAGTTTTACATTAACAATGAAGGCAGTCTCCTTGCACGGGCTTTTAGTGATTGAGAGGGAATTGACAGTTTTTCATTAACAATGAAGGCGGTCTCCTTGCACGAGCTGTTAGTGATTGAGAGGAAATTGACAGTTTTACATTAACAATGAAGGCGGTCTTCTTGCACGGGCTGTTAGTGATTGAGAGGGAATTGACTGTTTTACATTAACAGGGAAGGCAGTCTCCTTGCACGGGCAGTTAGTGCTTAAGAGGGAATTGACAGTTTTACATTGACAATGAAGGCCATCTCTTTGCAAGGACTGTTGGTGATTGAGAGAGAATTGACAGTTTTACATTAACAATGAAGGCAGTCTCCTTGCACGGGCCTTTAGTGATTGAGAGGGAATTGACAGTTTTTCATTAACAATGAAGGCGGTCTCCTTGCACGAGCTGTTAGTGATTGAGAGGAAATTGACAGTTTTACATTAACAATGAAGGCGGTCTTCTTGCACGGACTGTTGGTGATTGAGAGGGAATTGCCAGTTTTACATTAAAATGAAGGCAGTCTCCTGCACTGGCTGTTAGTGATTGAGAGGTAATTGACAGTTTTACATTAACAATGAAGGCGGTCTCCTTGCACGAGCTGTTAGTGATTGAGAGGGAATTGACAGTTTTACATTAACAATGAAGGCAATCTCCTTGCACGGGCTGTTAGTGATTGAGAGGGAATTGATAGTTTTACATTAACAATGAAGGCAGTCTCCTTGCACGGGCAGTTAGTGCTTAAGAGGGAATTGACAGTTTTACATTAACAATGATGGCAGTCTCCTTGCATGGGCAGTTAGTGATAGAGAGGGAATTAACAGTTTTACATTAACAATGAAGGCGGTCTCCTTGCACGAGCTGTTAGTGATTGAGAGGGAATTGACAGTTTTACATTAACAATGAAGGCAATCTCCTTGCACGGGCTGTTAGTGATTGAGAGGGAATTGACAGTTTTACATTAACAATGAAGGCAGTCTCCTTGCACGGGCAGTTAGTGCTTAAGAGGGAATTGACAGTTTTATATTAACAATGAAGGCGGTCTCCTTGCACGAGCTGTTAGTGATTGAGAGGGAATTGACATTTTACATTAACAATGAAGGCGGTCTCCTTGCACCGGCTGTTAGCGATTGAGAGGGAATTGACAGTTTTACATTAACAATGAAGGCAGTCTCCTTGCACGGGTTGCTAGTGATTGAGAGGGAATTGCCAGTTTTTCATTAACAATGAAGGCAGTCTCCTTGCACGGGCTGTTAGTGATTGAGAAGGAATTGACAGTTTTACATTGACAATGAAGGCCATCTCTTTGCAAGGACTGTTGGTGATTGAGAGAGAATTGACAGTTTTACATTAACAATGATAGCGGTCTCCTTGCATGGGCAGTTAGTGATAGAGAGGGAATTAACAGTTTTACATTAACAATGAAGGCAGTCTCCTTGCACGGGCTGTTAGTGATTGAGAGGGAATTGTCAGTTTTACATTAACAATGAAGGCAGTCTCCTTGCACGGGCAGTTAGTGCTTGAGAGGGAATTGACAGTTTTACATTAACAATGAAGGCAGTCTCCGTGCACGGGATGTTAGTGATTGAGAGGGAATTAGACGGTTTTACATTAACAGTGAAGGCAGTCCCCTTGCACGGACTGTTGGTGATTGAGAGGGAATTGCCAGTTTTACATTAAAATGAAGGCTGTCTCCTGCATTGGCTGTTATTGATTGAGAGGGAATTGACAGTTTTACATTAACAATGAAGGCGGTCTCCTTGCACGAGCTGTTAGTGATTGAGAGGGAATTGACAGTTTTACATTAACAATGAAGGCAATCTCCTTGCACGGGCTGTTAGCGATTGAGAGGGAATTGACAGTTTTACATTAACAATGAAGGCAGTCTCCTTGCACGGGTTGCTAGTGATTGAGAGGGAATTGCCAGTTTTTCATTAACAATGAAGGCAGTCTCCTTGCACGGGCTGTTAGTGATTGAGAGGGAATTGACAGTTTTACATTGACAATGAAGGCCATCTCTTTGCAAGGACTGTTGGTGATTGAGAGAGAATTGACAGTTTTACATTAACAATGAAGGCAGTCTCCTTGCACGGGCTTTTAGTGATTGAGAGGGAATTGACAGTTTTTCATTAACAATGAAAGCGGTCTCCTTGCACGAGCTGTTAGTGATTGAGAGGAAATTGACAGTTTTAAAATAACAATGAAGGCGGTCTCCTTGCACGAGCTGTTTTATGATTGAGAGGGAATTGACATTTTACATTAACAATGAAGGCGGTCTCCTTGCACGAGCTGTTAGTGATTGAGAGGGAATTGACATTTTATATTAACAATGAAGGCGGTCTCCTTGCACGAGCTGTTAGTGATTGAGAGGGAATTGACATTTTACATTAACAATGAAGGCGGTCTCCTTGCACCGGCTGTTAGCGATTGAGAGGGAATTGACAGTTTTACATTAACAATGAAGGCAGTCTCCTTGCACGGGTTGCTAGTGATTGAGAGGGAATTGCCAGTTTTTCATTAACAATGAAGGCAGTCTCCTTGCACGGGCTGTTAGTGATTGAGAGGGAATTGACAGTTTTACATTGACAATGAAGGCCATCTCTTTGCAAGGACTGTTGGTGATTGAGAGAGAATTGACAGTTTTACATTAACAATGAAGGCAGTCTCCTTGCACGGGCTTTTAGTGATTGAGAGGGAATTGACAGTTTTTCATTAACAATGAAAGCGGTCTCCTTGCACGAGCTGTTAGTGATTGAGAGGAAATTGACAGTTTTACATTAACAATGAAGGCGGTCTTCATGCACGGGCTGTTAGTGATTGAGAGGGAATTGACTGTTTTACATTAACAGGGAAGGCAGTCTCCTTGCACGGGCAGTTAGTGCTTAAGAGGGAATTGACAGTTTTACATTAACAATGATGGCGGTCTCCTTGCATGGGAAGTTAGTTATAGAGAGGGAATTAACAGTTTTACATTAACAATGAAGGCAGTCTCCTTGCACGGGCTGTTAGTGATTGATAGGGAATTGACAGTTTTACATTAACAATGAAGGCAGTCTCCTTGCACGGGCAGTTAGTGCTTGAGAGGGAATTGACAGTTTTACATTAACAATGAAGGCAGTCTCCGTGCACGGGATGTTAGTGATTGAGAGGGGAATTGACAGTTTTAAATTATCAATGAAGGCAGTCTCCTTGCACTGGCTTTTAGTGATTGAGAGGGAATTGGACGGTTTTACATTAACAGTGAAGGCAGTCCCCTTGCACGGACTGTTGGTGATTGAGAGGGAATTGCCAGTTTTACATAAAAATGAAGGCAGTCTCCTGCACTGGCTGTTAGTGATTGAGAGGGAATTGACAGTTTTACAGTAACAATGTTTGCAGTCTCCTTGCATGGGCAGTTAGTGATAGAGAGGGAATTAACAGTTTTACATTAACAATGAACGCAGTCTCCTTGCACGGGCTGTTAGTGATGGAGAGGGAATTGACAGTTTTACATTAACAATGAAGGCAGTCTCCTTGCACGGGCTGTTAGTGATTGAGAGGGAATTGACAGTTTTACATTAACAATGATGGCGGTCTCCTTGCACGAGCTGTTAGTGATTGAGAGGGAACTGACAGTTTTACATTAACAATGAAGGCAGTCTGCTTGCACGGGTTGCTAGTGATTGAGAGGAAATTTACAGTTTTACATTAACAATGACGGCAGTACCATTGCATGGGCTGTTGGTGATTGAGAGGGAATTGCCTGTTTTACATAAAAATGAAGGCAGTCTCCTTGCACGGGCTGTTAGTGATTGAGAGGGAATTGACAGTTTTACATTAACAATGAAGGCGGTCTCCTTGCACGAGCTGTTAGTGATTGAGAGGGAATTGACATTTTACATTAACAATGAAGGCGGTCTCCTTGCGCGAGCTGTTAGTGATTGAGAGGGAATTGACATTTTACATTAACAATGAAGGCGGTCTCCTTGCACGGGCTGTTAGGGATTGAGAGGGAATTGACAGTTTTACATTAACAATGAAGGCAGTCCCCTTGCACGGACTGTTGGTGATTGAGAGGGAATTGCCAGTTTTACATAAAAATGAAGGCAGTCTCATTGCACTGGCTGTTATTGATTGA